>SSNS01000127.1:51956-146178 GCA_006937985.1 Aphyosemion australe
CCTCCCCGTCACTGGGCGCCCCCAGAATCCTCTGTGTAATTCAAACCCTGCCCAAAAGTATTAATTATAGTGTTTGCAAAAACACCTCGGTTTACATATAAATTGTTTTATACAGCCATTTTGTTGGCAGAATCTGATATTCATTTTAGCTCTAAGCCAGGTGTTCTGACAGAACACCGGGGAAAAATGGGTCCCAACATGGTTTGTGTGGCATTGCCATAGTGTGACGTCATCGGTAGGCACAGATCCCCACAAAATCTTGTTTTTATTCATTCTACTGGTAGTTAATTTTGCTCAAATTGAAATATAGGCCTGCCTCTAATTCTGGCCTCCTTCCAATAAAGGCCTGAACCAGGATGCGCTTGAGTAAATAAAGGCCCGGGCCTGTATTAGAGGATTTACGGTATTCAATAGCTTATGTCGGTTTGTTTTACACTGTCCTTTTAGAACACACCACTGTCACTTGTATGAATGCCTTTCATGGCTTTCCTTAAATGCCAGGCGTCAATTTCACTGGTTGTCACTTATTTTTAAATGCATCTTTTTTAATTTTCCATCTTATTTGAAAGTATTGTTAGTACCCTTTAATTCTGTGTATCACACTAGGATCAATGATCAGCTCTCTTTTGTAACACCTCGATTTAAAAAAGAAGTAGGGAAACGTGCATTCTGTGTTAAAGCTCCTCGGGACTGGAACATGTTACCTGCACATTTAAGATCATTATCTTCATTTCGCTTATTTAGAAATGCTGTTTATGAGCAAGTAAAGCAGACTTGTAACTGCTTTGAATCCACTGTCTGATATTACGACTCTATAACTAAAGTATTATATTTACACTTATCTCTTTTGTTTGTACCACAGCAGGATTTTTTCTTTTTTTGGTAGATTTTAGTTTTGGTTTGTGATTCATGTTTCAGACTTGTCGATTCGTTACTGTCTCTGCTTTCTTGTACTTTTTTTTGCATTATTGTCGGACGACCCACTCGAAAACAAGATGATTCATCTCAAGTGGTTTTATCCTCCTAGAATATTAGTTAATAAATAAATAAACATATGTTGACTTATATAAACAGCCTGTAGTAGAAATAAAATGTAACTATTCTAAAAATACTATAGGAGACCACAAAAAAATAACACTGAGCACTGCAAATGACCCCTGGATCACACTATTGGCGCTTTCACATCTGGGTCTGTGCAGACCCGCCCCGGTAGGGTATATTGTGTGCAAATGTGTGTAGCCTGTGTGTTCGCCGTGCTCAACCGACCACTTTTTCAGACCTCCTCACCCGGTGGTTTGCTGCGAGCTGAAATGACCCAACACACCCACTGCTGACTGACTGGCCAGCTGAAATTCACTCCTACCTTTAGGGCAGTGTTTCTCAATTTCATCACGCCCCCCCTAGGGAACATAAACACCCCCCCAGCTCACATACACACACACACACACACCTGCTGATCACCCAGAGCTCCTCAGAGTAATAGTGATTCACAAAGTGAAATATAATGTTTCCTATCATATTTATTTTGATTAACAATTGCATCATGTCTCATTATTTCTTAATATTCTTTTCATGTTATGGCCCTTGACTTAATTTGTATGTATGCACCATTCCACGAATGCAAATTCCTGGTAATGTGAAACTGATTTGGCAATAAAAATGATTCTGATGCAGATCAGGGCTTAGCATACAGGTAGCTAACCACGGTTATATATTAAAGGGACACTAGTCAGTTTTTTGCTTGTTTTTAGCAACTTGGCCATGTGCGAACGGGCCGACGCTACCAAGACTGGGCTGGACTGGGCCAAATGTGAAAATACCATATGGAAATGCCTGATTTAAAGTATCTTTATTTAAAAATCACACTCAAGTAGTTAACCAGTAGTGCATATAAATTGTAGTATTAGTATAAATCAGTGTGAAGCATAAAAATAATGTATTTTTAGATTTAGTATACCACTCATATACAATGTGTGATATTTTTTAAATATTAACTTTACTCATATTTTTAATACATTTGCAGTGGTCTCTAGTAGGAATGAATGCCTTCTAAAATTGTACTCTGGGGACAAAAAGTTCTGGTGTGCCTGTTTCAGGAACTAGAATTAAGCCAGATCAAAGTTGAGCTTCAGACTACAGGATTCAAGTACACCTGGCTGTGGCTGAAAGCAGGGGGCGGGACGGGGCACTCGGTGCAACATACTATAAACGGAAATGGCAATTTTTCTTTCTGAAACTAAAGGGGGTGCTATTTTCTGTATCTAACTTTTTTGTTGTTGTTGTTTTAAATCTTTATTGATAGCAGTTATGAAACATAATACAATTACAACTTAATGCGGCTGTCCAGAGTTTTCCCCTTTCAGGAATTATGTATGATTTTTCAGAAATCCGTAAAAGTAATTGTCTTACATTTAGTGTAATATAATGTAAGCAATACAGCTTTTTTTTGCTAAGCCCAACCCCTGCCCCGTAGAGCTTCATGCAATATGAATTGAGCGCCGACCAGAACTAACCAATAGCGGTAGACTACCGCTTACTTGCTTCAGAGTTAAGGATGTAGGCCTACCTCGGCTAATGCAGAGTTGATGAACTTTTCATGGACAAGTAAGTCTTTAAAGTATAAATATATGAAAACACAACAGGACATGAGAATAATAATTGTAAAATGTGTTTTAGCTCTGTTTGTCGGCTACAGAAGCACATTCAGTTGGAGGTGTAAGAGTAAAAAAAACAAACAAGAAACGTGCAGTCGCCATCTTAAAAAAGAAAAAGGGATAAAGGGTAATTTTTCAGCCCCTTGATCCTCTTTGATTCACTCTCATTTCAAAACTACAATCCTTTAACACTTCAAACCTGGACTAAACTACTCTACAATAATAGCAGTATCCTGAAACCCAGTGTGTGATTTATGAGACCTTTATTTGATTTGTGAAAGCCCAATAACGGAAAGTTTCAGCACTTTTTCTGCAGATCTGGACCACAGTAGAACTGGTCTTAGGCTCTTCTATCCTGAACTAGATGTGTTGAAAAAAATCATTTTTTTGTTGTTGTTTTTTTGTAGATATTCAGTGGTAGAATCAAACTAATAAAATCTGAGGTTTTTGTGTGTGTGTGTGTGTTATAAATACTATTATTTTCAAAATTACCTACTTATACAGTATTATTGTCCTTGTCTTTAACATTAAAATACAAACATAATTTAACTTGGGCAATACATATGTTCTTTGCTGTGTTTTAATCTAATCTGAAAAATATTTTTTACAATGTTTTTGTAATGGTTATACCTAAGTTGATTTTTATTCCTTAATTTAAAAATGCATTTCAAAGATTGTACCATCAGTGTCAGAACCCCCAAAAAACACTTTTTACCTACTGAAACCTTTGCTAATATATTTTTAGTTTTGCAATAAACAAATTAAAAGTTAATATTGATTACCTTCAGTAACTACATGTAGTTTGATCGTTTAAAACATATTTGCATAGACTATAGTGACTCAGAAATGTACTTACCTAAGGCAGGTGTTAAAGTTGTTTTCAGTTCTCTGAAGATGTTGCTGTCATTCCCTGATCTCTTGCTTCAGCACCTGTCCTTGTGTCTTATATATTAGCTGCATATTAGGGGAATGACGTAGGCAAAGACTTTTTTTTCCAGTTGGAGGTGTCAGAGTAAAAAAAGTATTCCCACGCAACCACAATTTTAGTGTAGTGTCTGTACTGTAGGTGTAGCTCTGTTTCACAATCACAGAACTACAAATATTGTTTATTCATTCCTCCAAAGTGAACCAACCAGACATCATTATCTTATCTCTGTTACGAGCAAAGGTGTGGCGCTCTATAATACAAGGCATCTTCCATGTTGCTCAGTCTCAATCACTTCCTACTGACCAGTTTTTACCAGCTTTCCCCTCTCCACCTGAAGCAGCATCATTTCTGATGCCTGTTTCACTGAGAACGTTCTTCTAAAAGCCATTTTAGCTATTTTACATAGAAAATGACCAGAGAGTGAGCGCGCGAGCTGGAAAGTTGGCTGCTTTGCAACCACGACCCTGTTCATAATCTGCGGGAAAAATTACCATGTTAGTTGGTGACAGAGACAAAAAACAACCATATTTCTTTTTTGATACATTACTTTATGGAAAAAATTACATGGAAGTAAAGGACACACATAAATAAAAGTCAGGAAGCTAGGACAACGTGAGATCAGTGTAACTAAAGTTATTGAATATCAAAATATGAAAACAGTCAAAATGACTGCCTTGGGAGTTCTAGTGTTAAAGTAGCAGTGAATTCACATGGGCTTTTAAACCAGGCAGAAACTTGTTCTACTGTCATCATATTTGAGGCCCAGTTGGTTATTTTCTAAACTGCATTTATAAGTGAAAGAATGCAAAGGAAAAAACGTCACATCTGTCAAATTGGACGAATTCTGTGTTAGGTTATCCAAACACTAGCGCTGATTTATTTTTTCTTGATTGTAAATAGAGTAAAACAAACATACTTGAAAGACATAACAAAACGATTGTGCAAAGTTGACATCTGATGACTTTTAATGCATTCATGATCCTGTCACATTCAAAAATAGGAACCGGGATGTAAACAGTCAAGACTTTTAAGATAAGTATAAGCATTTATATAATAATAATAATAATAATAATAATAAATCTGATATATAAAATGTCACCATTTCAAAACCAGAGTAACTACAGCAGAAAAACCTAATCTAAAACATACATTAAAAAAACATCTTACTCACAAAGTGGATAAACAAATTATTATTATTATAACAGTAGTAGTAGTAATAGTAGTAGTAGTAAATCAGACACAGTAGATTTTAAGATACATTGTGTATATGCATGAAAACATGAGAGCATTTTTACTTTTTTGTCAGAAAATCAAAAAAGTCAGACACAAAGTGTTGTATTTCAAAAATCTTTTTGCATGCTTTTGTATTAGCAGTATAGCTCTAAATAACAATGTGACACCATGATCATGGTCTTATAAAGTTTTATACAGATTTAAATAATAATAAAACTGGTCTAACCACCACATATTATGTAAGAAGTGCAACTCACTTCCTTATTACTTGTTCTATCAGTGGCATAAACATCTCGCTGTTCGACAATCTATGTCATATGATTGAAAAAATACTTCTAATCTATAAAGGGAAATCTCAGGGAGAGGAAAAACAGTCACAAACAACAAATTCTGCTCTTGTTTAATAAAATGTTTTACTTGTTTGTTTGTTTGTTTGTTTGTTTGTTTGTTTGTTTGTTTTAGTTGTTCACATTCACAATCTTTCCACAACGGTCCCTGAGGTCCAGTGATCAAAGCCTACTGATTGTGCAGCAAGACCAAAGGTGACAGATCATTTGCTGCTGTGGCCCCCAGACTCTGGAACTCTCTCCCCCTGAGCCTGAGATCAGTGGACTCAGTGGTCTCCTTTAAAAAGCAGCTGAACACTCACCTGTTCAGGCTGGATTTAGTGTGACCTTTGGTTAATTCTTCATCACTACCTTCTCTTCATGCTGCTGTTTCTACCCATTTCTGCCTTTCCCGGGATCCACTGATTACCCTTTTCTTATTCATTTTCTTTACCCCTTTCCTCACATTTTTAATCACTTTAATTTTAACTTTTCCCATTTTTTTATGATATTTTAAATGTTTTTTTAAATTTTTAAATTTCTTTCATTTTTTTATTTTTAACTTTTTGTTCTTGTGAAGCATCTCGTGATTTTTATCTTGAGAGGTGCTATATAAAGATTGTTTCTTCTACAGATGACGCAAGTTCCTCTTTACCAGAAAATAAAACAAGTTTTCTCAGATTTTTGTAACAACTGAATGCATTTAGATAATGGTGGCTATGCGGGATTCAAGAAACTGAAAGAAAAAGACATTATGGTCTGACATAACAAGAATATAGACCTGTTGGTCCAGTGTTAACATGGTTGTGTTTGAAACAGACACTGTAAATTTTAACACACTAAGGGTTAAATTGAGAGCTAATTGCTCTAATAAAAGCAGATGACACAGTTGATCAAATAGTTGAATGAGATTTGGGTTATTTTATTTCCACTCAAGGCATGTGGGAGGAAACCAGAGAATCTGGAGGAGACACTGACACGTGGAAAACACAAACTTCACAACTTCGACTATTAGCTGAATTGTGTGATTTGGCTTCAAGGAGAAGTACATAAATGAAATTAGGAGGAAAATGCAAACACATTTTAGAAGCAAGGACTATAAAATAAATGAAGCAGAATAAGTGATATTCACAGATACTCAGTGATTAATGCAGCTCATTACCTTAAAGGAGTCATCACATGAAATATTCACTTTTCCAATTGAAAAAATGTCTATAATTGCTTTCTAATGATTTTTCACTGGCTGAGAAGCCGATATTTAACATTGAAGCGTTTGTTTAATCTTGCCTTCTGCAACCAGCTCACATGCACCCCACGAGCATGCGCATTCCAAAACTAGATTTGCCTATATGTCGGCACAAAGGTATAAACAAATATACAAACAAATATGAACCAGCAGCGAACAAACCAGCACAACAAAGTTCATTTCATAATGTGAAACGCATAAATTATGTCTTATGTTATAATCCATGTTATGGGAAACAAAACTCCGATCGTTTTGTGTATTCCATCTTCACAACAGCATACAGTGCATCTGGAAAGTATTCACAGCGCTTCACTTTTTCCACTTTTTTAATTTATGTTACAGCCTCATTCCAAAATGGATTAAATTCATTGTGCCAATAAAATTCAACACACAACACCCCATAATGATAATGTCAAAAAAGTATATTTGAAGTTGTTGCAAATTTATTAAAAATAAAAAACATGAGAAATCACATGTACATAAGTATTCACAGCCTTTGACATGAAGCTCAGAATTGAGCTGAGGTGCATTCTGTTTCCACTGATCATCCTTGATGTGTTTCAGCAGATTAATTGGAGTCCACCTGTGGAAAATGAAGTTGATTGGACATGATTTGGAAAGGCACACACCTGTCTATATAAGGCCCCTGGGTTGACAGTGCATGTCAAAGCATAAACCAAGCATGAAGGCAAAGGAATTGAGTGTAGACCTCCAAGACAGGATTGTCTTGAGGCACAAGGCTGGGGAAGGTTACAGAAAAATATATGCTGCTTTAAAGGTTCCTATGAGCACAGTGGCCTCCATCATCCGTAAGTGGAAGAAGTTTGGAACCACCAAGACTCTTCCTAGAGCCGGCCTTCTAAGCTGAGTGAACGGGGGAGAAGGGCCTTGGTCAGGGAGGTGACCAATAACCCGATGGTCACTTTGTCAGAGCTCCAGCAGTCCTCTGTGTTGAGAGGAGAACCTTCCAGAGGGACAACCATCTCTGCAGCAATCCACCAATCAGGCCTGTATCGTAGAGTGGCCAGACGGAAGCCTCTCCTTAGTAAAAGGCACATGGCAGCCCGCCTGGAGTTTGCCAAAAGGCACCTTAGGGACTCTCAGACCATGAGAAACAAAATCCTCTGGTCTGATGAGACAAAAATTTAACTTTTTGGAGTGAATGCCAGGCGTTACGTTTGGAGAAAATCAGGCACCGCTCATCACCAGGCCAATACCATCCCTACAGTGAAGCATGATGGTGGCAGCATCATGCTGTGGAGATGTAGGATAGAGGGAAAGATGACTGCAGCAATGTACAGAGACATCCTGGATGAAAACCTGCTCCAAAGCGCTCTTGACCTCAGACTGGGCCGACGATTCACCTTTCAGCAGGACAATGACCCTAAGCACAAAGCCAAAATATGGAAGGACTGGCTACAGAACAACTCGGTGAATGTCTTTGAGTGGCCCAGCCAGAGCCCAGACCTGAACCCCATTGAAAATCTCTGGAGAGATCTGAAAATGGCTGCACCGACGCTTTCCATCCAACCTGATGGAGCTCGAGAGGTACTGCAAAGAGGAATGGGCAAAACTGCCCAAAGATAGGTGTGGCAAGCTGGTGGCATCATATTCAAAACGACTTGAGGCTGTAATTGCTGCCAAAGGTGCATCAACAAAGTACTGAGCAAAGGCTGTGAATACTTATGTACATGTGATTTCTCAAGTTTTTTATTTTTAATAAATTTGCAACAACTTCAAAGACACTTTTTTCACATTATCATTATGGGGTGTTGTGTGTTGAATTTTATGGGCACAATGAATTTAATCCATTTTGGAATGAGGCTGTAACATAAACAAAAACGTGGAAAAAGTGAAGCGCTGTGAATACTTTCCAGATGCACTATAAGAGCCGATGCCTGGCTGTTAGCTTGCTTTGTCCCAACTCAACAACAAGCGAGGGCGCCATTACGCACGAGGCGAGGCTCGGGCTGGCACATACAAGGTTGGATCCCGGAGGTCACTGCCAGGTCGGGTTCAGTTATAACTTTTGTTGTTTTGGAGCAAGACGCTGAAGCCGCGTCCTGCTTCCTTCCACCAATCAACGTGCCCCTCAGTCCTGCGCGCGTCCGACACAGCCGAAATATCGCGTGTGATCTCGTGAGAAAATATGCCCTTTACAAAAAAGGATCAGAAATGCACATTTTTAATTCATTTTTCTAATACAATTTATTTTCATGGTCTAAAAGACTATAATAGGATGTAGATATCCACGGTATTATAGGTGATGACTCCTTTAATTAATAGTGATAAACTAGGCTATCTATTAACATCATTAAACAAGTATCTATCCAGCATCTATTCTGGTCTTAAAATGGGACCAAAACACGTCGCACATCTTTCCAGTAAGTAAACATCACAGGAGCCAACAACTCTCATGGAGTGGAGAGTGAAACTTGTAAATTCAAAAGCTTGCAAGTGCACTTTCTCAAGTTGACATTCAGACGGTTCATGTTTGAGCAAACACACTCACTCTGTGATTTTTGTCTTTTTCAGTCAGATTGTTAGAATTACCTTCTTACAGCCAGCATAACTAATAATCAGTGTTGGGAGTAACAGCGTTTAAGTATAACGGTGTTACTCCCCCCCCCATGTCCTGTTTGGCTGTATAGCAAACAGAATTGATGTCTGAGTGCCGAAAAACAAGCCTTACACTTTTATTCTCACAGGTGGATCGTTATAGATTCCCTGCCTGATATCAGAAGTTTATTAGAAATGATTTTGGTTGGTTAAAATTTCAACGGACACAGAAATTAAAGAGAAAAAGGGGAAAGAGAAGGAAGGGGGGAGTTAACAAAAATAAACAATAAAGCATGCAAAAGAATCCGCTTCTAGACCTGCGGAAAGAGAAAAAGAGAAAAAAAAAAGGGGGGACACAAAAAATACAACAGAACCAAAACATCACTGCACAAACAACATATAGTGCCAACCACAGCCTTATGTTATGTGTTAAAAACACCCAAGCCCATACTTGTGAAAGCACCATGTGAGCACCTGTGTTGTGTACATGCGTTAGTGTATGTAAGGTTTCTCTAGAGGAATGTCCAATAGTGAGTGTGAGAGGCCACAGACATGCCCCCAAAGACCCAAGGAGGATGGAGGAGATCCAATCCCTGAGATCCCGAGGTCTCCCCAGAGCACGGGGACCCCAGAGAGACCGCCACCGGAGCAGCTCCAACCCCCTTCCCGTTGGGCGCAGAGGCTCTCCTGGGGGGGCCAACCAGCAGCCGTGCCAGAGGCCCAGGAGATGACGATAGCAAGCCCCCAGCCTAGCCCAATACTGCTTATAAAAATTATGTTCATGAGTGAATATTTTGTGTCTGCCTTATTGGTGTTGAAGATGTTTCTTCAATGTTCTGATAGCCTGGGGGGAAAGCTGCCTTGTCTTGTGGTTTTTGTCATCTGTGGCACTGTTTGGAAGGGCAGGGACGCGGGGTGTGTGGATAGCTTGAATTCTAGGTGAGAGTGTTCTCTTCTGATTCTTCTTTTCTACTTCCTCAGTCTATAGGAGGTTGGGTGGAAGGCAGGCTGGCACCTCTGACACTATGTGCAGTGTATTGATAGTCTTCTAGAGTCTGGTTCTGTCTAGCTAAACCAAACTGTCATGGACTGGCAAAGAATAAACTTAATTATCGTCAAGAAAATGTGAGGGCTGTGTTGAGCATAAAGGTTATCTGACTGCACCAGCGGACAAGCTGTTCTGCATTCTGTCTGTAAGCAGACTCATCTTCTCAAATAAGGCCAACAACTGTTGTGTCATCTGCAAACTTGAGGAGTTTGACAGATGGCTCACTTGAAATGTAGTCATTTGTATAAAAGTGTTTTTTAAAGCAGTGGTAAAACCATCCCTGTGGGGCTGGTGGTCTCATTGCTAGAGGTTATTTTCCTCAGCTTCATCTGCTGCCTTCTGTCTGTCAGAGACCTTGTGACCTACTGAAAGATGGAGGATGTAAGAGAGACATGGACAAGTTTTGAGGAGAACTGTGATCGATGCTGAGCTAACGTCCACAAACAGGATCTCGTCATGGATCTCGTTGCTGGATGTAATGTAATGTTGAAAGCATCCTCATAAATGACAGATAAAAGGGTTATTAGTAGCAAGCCAAACATGTAGATCTTATTTTGATCAATTATTTAAAGCCCCAGTGTGTAATATTTGTACCTGTTTACTACCAAATTCTGTGCATCCAGTGCACAAACTTGTCCTTTTTCAATAATATTTCTCACCAACATCAATTCTAAATATTCCTCTCAGCTTCAAATTTTACATTTTTAATACATTAATTGTGGTCGACGCTCCATGGTCATCCTCCATCTTGAAATACGGTAGCTATTTAGGAACATGTGAGCTCCACGTTATGCGTTTGCACTATGACTGTAACCTGAAAGAAACAGCAGAGGGCAGCAGTGCGCCATGGAAGCATGGCGTCTGACAATGCAACTAAGAAGAGACGAGACTAGCTGCTACACCGTTGCTGTACTTTGTTAGTTTGAATAACAAACAATGAAATCAAAAGACACATCAAATATGTCAGGTCTTATTGATTTCCAACACTCAGCAGCCGCATATGATGAGAACCCCGCCCGCAACAGCTAGACACCAGCCTCCAAGTGTTGTTACTGACTCACCTCAAGCTGATCATTTCTTTTCTTCATAATAAAGCTCCCAATCCGGTCCCAACGTATCAGTTCCAAAGTCCTTCTTCAAGAAAGTTCCTTCTATTAAAGTCTCCTCTCTTACCGCAGCCTGCCGTGTCTCTCCCAACACGCTTCAGCGGTGGTCCGCTAGCCGGTAGCCACGTTAGCATTAGTTACCGGTACTTTATTTCCACAGCGTGTCCCCGGCTCCAGCCAAACCTCATCGGCTATCCGATCGCTAAACAGCCAGTGGTTGATGTTAGCTCCATCTCGATCTTCACTGCGGCTCACACCATGTGCTACGGTCAGCTGATGGCTAACCTGCAGACTCTTGTTTACTCCGCTGCTCTGATCCACATGACACCGGACGCCACAGCTGATGCCACCCCTCTTCCTTGTGTGAATCGGTGACAGGCAGCTATGCTAGCTTCCTTCAGAACTGGTAGGTTGATATAACAGCTAACAGCAGTGTTTCCCCTAGAAATGTTTACAGCCGTGATGCTTGTTGACTGAGGGGGGTGGCGGATCGCGCCGCCTCGTCGCGGGGGGTGCGCGCGTCGTCTCGTCGGGGGGAGGGGGGGAGCATTATGCATTAAGACTGAACAGTCATTAAAAATGTTTTTTAACTGGTGGAGTAGTTAGATGCTTTGTGTGGGTTAGGCTACAGAGATTGGAAATAAATCAATCTCATGCTTTTTATAAAAAAAACGAACCAGATGGCTGGAGTGAACGCTGGAGTTGTTGCCTTTTTGAGTGGGCCACCGTAGCTGCAATACTTACTCTGAACTGCATGGTGCTAAAGAGTCGCAATTTTTACCATGATTTCAATGAATTTCCCACATAGCACCTTTAATACAAATTGTGTTTTTACCTCATGGTGACTGTCAGTTGGTTGAATCTGACATGAAGACTGTAGTCCGGACTACAACTGGATGATCAAACACAAGAAGTCTTAAAACAGCAGTCTTGGGGCTGTACATGAAAAACACTGTGGTTTTTCAAGATGCAGAGAAAGATGTTGGATGAACTTTCAGTGGTGTGTTGGCTTGTGTGAGTTTAAGTGATGACACGTGTGAACTTGAATCTGTTGTCGCCATATTCTGAGACTTAGCTTCCAAAGACATTAGTTGGTTTGTCTCAGTATTTTTGGTCCTGTAAGTTTGAGACAAAGCATCACTTGGAATGAGGAAACATCTTCAGGTGTTTGTGTACGTGGTACAGTTGCAAAAACAACATTTGGCTGCTTCATAAATGTAGAGGAATTCATGGATGTTGATATGATAGAAGATATTGAATTTAAAGGAGGGCTGCTATTAACAGCTGAGATCTCCCTGCTCTGCTCAAACTTTGTTGGTGCCACTGATGACATATATATACACAGAGTGGTTGTTTCTGATTCTGTTGGTGCTGCAGAAGAGAAAACATCAGTTTGTAATTTTTGTAGAATCTTTGAGGGCAGGATTCATTGAAGGTGAGATAAATTCCCCAGTTGTTAGTGTGGCTGCAGTTACTGTTGATTGCTCTGTTGATGTCATTAGTGTCGTGTTTGTCCCCCCTCCACCTTGGGTTGGTGTTAGCGTCTGATGTTTTCTGTGTTTTGAAGCTGTATGTGATCCTGATGTGTGTTACAACCCCTTTGGCTTTTCTAAGTGCCTGCATGTATGGCGCATGTGTCAGCGTCCGTAAAAACTGCTAGACCAGCTCCTGACAAAAACACGTTTTTATCTGGTTTTTTTTTATCACTTTTCGTTTAAACAACTTGGCATAATATTTACATACCACTGAAGCGGAAGTGTGTGGGACGTTACAACTCTTCCGCCTCCATGCCTCTGCTCACCTGTAGCCCTGGCTGTGTGACAGCTGTCTCAGTCTCACTCAAACTGGAGCAGGTAATGAATGTATCCATAATAACAACTGAAATGAACGTAACTCTGTTGTCATCCTGGGCCAGACCATCTCCACTGCCATTAGCGCCCAGCTGGCTGTAAGTGACCCCTTCAGCATGATGAGGCCACAGAGCGGGGATCCACTACAGGGTCTCTGACTGCACTTGTGGGTGCCAAATGCCCAGGGGCGTTGCAAGCTTCTCAAAAGTGTTGGGGATGTTGAGACTTTTCACTCACACACGCACGCGTGCGCGCGCACACACACTCACACCTGTATTTACACACACTGTCCTATTTTACCAGTATGCATTATCCTGAAATTGGTAACCTGAACTTATTTGGAATGCAATGCAAATTTTAAATTAGATTATTTTTCTCATTCATTTGGCTATTTTTTTTTGTTTTGTTTATTTATGTTGTTGCTCTTTATTTTATATGAAGCTGAAGTTGGTTCCCTTTTTAAGTTTTTAATTCAGAAAGTTTAATTCCCACTGATTTTTCCACCCCCAGTATCTTTAATCTGCTGTAATTATAAAATGTAAAATGTTTTATTTCATGGGTGACCAATCAGAACTCTTGAAATTTCAACATCAACCCATTAAATTGAAAAATATGATACTAATATGATAATCAACCAACCCGAGCCCTCAGGTCCACAAACCAGAACCTCATAGAAGTTCCAAAGACCAGATATAAAAGTGGCTGTCGCACCCCGACTTTGGAATGAACTTCCTTTATCCTTGCATGTTACTGACAGTCTGGACACCTTTAGAAAGCAGCTGAAGACTTGGTCTGAGTTTCGGAGGGCTCACTCTGTCGCGTTTCACACAGACAATATAACAGATAGTTTGTAACAGCGAAGTCTCACTTTGATCCGTTTTCAAAACCTAAAACATTTAAAACTTTTTATCATTAATTCACTTGTACTATTTATTAAGTTATTAATCAAACTTTTTCCCATCATGAACTTAATAATTATCTTTGACCTAAAGGCGTCACAGAGCGTGTTACCACCCCTCCTGGGTTTTCTAGGCTCGTACTCAAGGAAAGGCAAGTAACACTAAAAGTAAAGTAATCCAATGGTCAGGTTTATTTTCTGGTTGTGCTAAACAAAAATCTACAAACACAGGATCATCCAAGAGGCCGGGTATTCTAACAATAACCAGCTAACACAGCCTCTTGGGATTTAAACACTAATATGAAAAAAAAAGGAATGTAACTAAAGGGGTCCCAGCTAACTGGGCCACAAAGGTAACCAGGATTGGTACCAAACTCCACCAGGGCAAATGAACTAAAAATACCCACAATAAGCAGGACAACTCGTGGGTCAGGGTTATCCACCACAAGAATATAAAACAGAATAAAACTCTACAGAAATGACCAAACAGGCTACTAATGTAAACAACAGGAGGAGCCACTACTAATAAGCTACACAGCTTTAAACAACCTGGACTCCACAAGATACCTCCAATTATATAAGGCAGCATCATACACCAAATAATATCTCAGGGTTTCCATCAGCTCAACAATAAAATACCAAATTAGCTTCCGGCATTCACCGGTTTGTATCACAATACATACAAGTTAGCTTACGGCTTTCACCGGTTTACCTCTCAAGACAAACACTCAAACGTCTGGACACGGTACCACACCTAACCAGTCAACGGGGGAGAGACTGCTCACTGATCTAAACAGCTCTCTCCGTCTGCTGACGAAGCGGTCCTTTTGTTGGAGCAAACATTAATTAGTGGAATTTCCAGCAGCGGCGGCGGAGACCGTCAGCGGAGTTTTTCCCCAGAAGTTGTGAGTCCGTTGCGAGTCGACGGAGGCGGACCAAACAGGAAGGGACCGGACACCCAAATCTCTGTCCGGGTCTTCAGAGGGTTCCGGCCATGGTGAGGGTGGAGTGGGCAAGCTAGGAAAATAAATAAACAGGTCTCCCCACAAATAAACACAATATGAACCCTTAGGGTACGTAACAGAGCGTTTGTCAGGATTATCTCAAGTAGAATGTCATTCATCTGCTGTTGGAGGCAAATTAAACATGACATTTTTCTTCTAGTCATAACTTAAATTAAAGTAGTTGCAATTTTGCACAGATAATGTTTAAAGCTTAAGCATTTGTGATATGTGATGTTAGCAACCTATTTTTTTTTTCTTTTTTTCGTAGGGGTGAGCTGCTATGCAGGATGTTTTAGAGGTTTCCCTGCTTCAACACAGTTGATTCACCTGTTCAGCAGCTCATCCATCTCTGCAGAAGCCTGTTAAGCGCCTGCTGATTAAAATCAGGTGTGTTGAAGCAGGGTGACTTGACACTGACAGGTATGATCCTGAAAATGTGGATGAACTCTGTCAATAAAGTCTTTTCACATCACAAAAACATCAGAAGCATTCCTCTTGCTCGTGCCAGGAACACTTGCTATGAAGAACTCTCAAATTAAGAACTCTCAATAATCCACTCCGTGAGGTTCGGCAGCTTTTATTTTGAAAGTGACATAGAAAACGAACCAGTCACATGATTCAGGGCAAAACGAGGCTTCGTTTGTGATCGATCACATGGTTTTCTGCAAGCCTTGAAGCGGGGCTTCGTGGACACGCCCCCTTCCGGTTCGATACAAGCCTCGAAGCTTCGCTTCATTTTTCCCATCACTACTTTGGGGGTGGCGATCCAGTAAAGATGGGGAAAACATTTAGTAAGGTTTGCTAATTCCTCTGAGACATTTTGTTTTGAGCTGTATTTTGAGTGATGTCTCATGTTAAGTTTTAAGCTAACACTTCAGTATTCATTCTGATAGCCGTTTAAGAGTAACTATGGGTCAAGTATTCATTTGTGTGACAGTTATGTGATGTCTTTCTGACAAGCCTGCTTAAAGCAGACTAAGACAATCACTGCAGTTTAGGGTTTGGTTTGCTGTTTTTGGTTATAAGACCTTTGTTAATTCTGTGTACCGCCGGTTTCTATTGAGTTTTGTAAATGAAACATCTTATCATTCTTTTAACATCTGAACATGCCTCCTTTTATTGTTACCCAGACTACCTAGACAGTCTGGTATGTAACACTGTGGTATGTGATGGTGTTTTTCCTGTTTGTGTGTTAGTGCTTTTTTTCTGTAGATGTGCTCGCTGGGATTAGATTGTCATGTGATAATAATAATAATAATACATTTTATTTAAAAGCGCCTTTCAAGTCACCCAAGGACACTGTACATGATAAAAATAGAGCAAGATAAAAACGTTAAAAAATATATAAAAACACTAAGACATAATAATTAAAACTAGGTGGTAAAAGCTTGTGCATAAAGGAGAAATACTGGTGGACGTGTTGTGATCTGTGACAGCTGAAGCCTTTTTTCTGGTAAATGTTGAACTACAAAAGATGTTTGTTGATGTGGGAGGTTTGTGTACTGATGAAGTGTTTCTTTCTGATGATAATGACTGGTATACATTGGGTGAATGGCTGATTTTGCAACATTCATTGGCATCAGTCCAAAAAGCAGCGCACCAGTATTTCCGTTTTCTGTAGAAACATTATATTTTTTTCTCAATTTACAATGTATGTTTTTCCTCATCTGGTGTTGCTTCTTGAATGTGAGTTGTTGGGTTTTGCTCAAGGCTAGATGTTTCTTTCCCATCTGACGTTAATGCATTTCCTTGTGGATTTGTAGGATTTTTGTCAGGTGCGTTTGTGTTTAAGTTAACGTCCATGGTGACTGCAAAACAAGCAGAGCAGACAACTGTTTGTAAGGGGAAGAACAAAAAGTCATATATTATTGTACATACATTTTATTATTTACATGTTGCATTATGTCCAATAATGTTAATTGTTTATTGGTGATTCTCCACTGAACATCACTAAACCCCCCACAATAGAATCAAAGACATTGTGGAACTATTCTCAAAAGGTTTAGTTTAATTTCTTTTTGAATAATTAAACATTGTAAAACTATGTTTTTTAAAGGGACACTTTGCAACTTTTTTATATTTTTAAATCATTTTCTTGAGCCAGTATGTGCTAAAATGACCCTTTACAGCAGTGATGCGCAAATGGCGGCCCGCCAGAGCTTTCCACCCGACCCCCCAACCCTTTGGGCCTGAGGGTCCCCAAATATCAAGAAACATAGCCAAGCTGCACCTCTAAAGAAACGTCAGAACCTTGGCTACAAGACTCTGCAAACCTTTTTTATGTCCTTCAAACACAACTAACTACAATCAAATAAGTGACTGGAAATCCCTCATGTGTGTGTTTTTGCCTTTTTTTCTGTCTTGCTGCTTAAAATCAGATTGTACACACATTCTATCCACCCATCATGAAGCTCAGACCCTACAGATGCTAAGCATGTTTCTCAACTCGCTACACCAGTGAACCTTAAATGGCAGCCCACGGGCCACATCTGGTCCGCCAGACCTTTCAACTTGGCCCCCAAATATTACTGAATCAAGAATAGTGAATGTTCTACTTTTTTCTATATCAAACTAAACAAACTGAAAACAGCATTTAATATCAAATGACTACAAACTCATAGCTCTCTGTCAACAGTTATTTTTTTTATTATTTAATCTACAGCAGTTCTTAGATTTTCCGTGTTTGCGTTTTCCACTATAGCGCATAATTGCAGTGTTAAATACCTCAGCACTGGTAAATGGCATATTATGCTTGGAGGGTACCCAGGCGGCCTGCAGCGAGGCACTTGTTGCCCGCTCTTGTTCAGTTGAAGTTTGGTTAATAATCCCGCTGCAATGGAAGTATTGGGATTTCAAAGCTGAAATTTTCTTTCGACGGGCCTCTGACTGTTCGGGATATGACTCCTTGAAGTTTGCATGCTTTGTGTTGTGGTGACAACTCCGATTATATTCTTTAGTGACAGCGACAGTCTTGCTGCAAATGAGGCACACAGGTACAGCATTCCAAAACTTGGCAGGATAAATACATACTTTTCTGTCCATTCCTCATTAAAGATGCGGTTTTCGGCATCAACTTTCCGTTTGAGGCTCTTTGAGAGTGCCATTTTTCGTGTTTGTGATGGAGAGAGGAACCACCTCAAATATGAAGGCTAATAAGCCCCCTTGTGGCTTGCGTTGGTAAATAAAATATCATCATCATTTGTTTATATAGCACCTTCTTACACTTATCATGCCCAAAGTGCTTTACATGATACAAAAAAATAAATAAATACATTATACCTACTTAAACAGTAAAATCTTTAAAATTCTAAAACCCAGACAATAGCAGTAAAAACACTAGAGGATAATCAAGTCTCACCACAACTTCTATAAGAAAGCCAAAGAATAAAAATGGGTCTTTAATCTACTCTTAAAAACATCCAGTGATGGAGCCTGCCTAACCACCAGCGGGAGATCATTCCATAATTTAGGTCCAAGAAATGAAAAAGACCGCTCTCCCCTGGTGACCCGATTTACCTTTGGAACTTCCAAAAGGTCCAGTGTAGTAGACTCAAGCGGTCGTGATGGGACGTATCGGGTTAGAAGGTTACACAAATATGGTGGTGCAGTTCCCAGTAGTGATTTAAAAACAAGAATCTTAAAATGAATTCTTTAACGAATAGGGAGCCAATGCCAGGATGCCAGTATGGGAGTGATATGATCCCTTCTTCTGGCCCCTATTAGAAACCTAGCAACTGAATTTTGTACCATTTGTAGTCTGGATATTGAAGCTTGATTAATACCAGCATAAAGAGAATTGCAATAATCCAGTCGTGAAGTAATAAATGCATGCAAATATGAATACTGACAAATGCTAAATAAAATAAGGACAATAAGGAAAATTAGAAGAAAAAATTACTTATGTATAAATATAAATAATTATATATATACACACACACATAATATATATTATATTTAAAATGTATTTTAGAATTTTTATTTATTTTAGAAGAGCATCTGGTCCTCATGGTGTCTGCTGGAAAAAAATCTGGCCCTTGAACAAATTTATTTGAGGACCCCTGCTTTACAGGGTCAATGAAAGGCCACCCAGTCCTTGTTGCCCTCTGTGGCCAGAATATTCCACTTTGCAACTTCACAGTTGCCGGTCCGATCATGAACACAGCTGATTTGTTTAATTTAGTGACTAATAACTCCCGTAGAAACTAATGAAGGCTGAGGAGACATTTCAGCAGTTAGATTAAGGTGTTAAAAAGACAAAAGCACAGCGAGGAGAGATAAGTTTTACTTTCGCTTTTGCCAACGAACACTAGGGGGTGCTAAAAACAAGCCAAAACTGACTAGTGTCCCTTTAAATTATAACAATGATTATTAATGATTGGTCATTTACAGTCATATTTTTATTTCAGGGTGGTAACCAAATTTGATGCAGCATTATAAAAAGTTCACTACTTACCATGACTCTATTTCCCCATGGAAATTGCAAGAACACAAACCTGTATTAGGTGGACAATACACCTTGACTAACCAGGAGACGGAGAGATGACTCACCTGCCAACAGGCCTAAAAATAATCCATTGTTCATGGTGCTGACTGATGTTCTTTATCTGCAGACAAACAGACGATGTTGGATAAATTCTGTTCATTTTTTCTTTTATGTTCTTATCATAAGAAATCTCACATTGTAAAGGGACATTTGGCAGTTTGGCTTGCTTTTAGTCCCCC
Source organism: Aphyosemion australe (assembly GCA_006937985.1). Classification (NCBI taxonomy): domain Eukaryota; kingdom Metazoa; phylum Chordata; class Actinopteri; order Cyprinodontiformes; family Nothobranchiidae; genus Aphyosemion; species Aphyosemion australe. The sequence continues at coordinate 71,531 of SSNS01000127.1, forward strand.
TTGTGTCCGGTATTAATTCACTGTGATCAAAAGCAAAAATGAAACTTATCTCCTTTCTGTGAGTTTGTCTTTTAACACCTTAATCTAACTGCTGAAATGTCTCCTCAGCCTTCATTAGTAGTGGTGTGCGATACTGCATATTTTGGTATTGATCCAATACCAAGTAAATACAGGCCAGTATCGCCGATAATGATACTTTTCAATAAATAAGATAGATGTGTCATTGAATTGCTAAATCTCACTTTTCTTGACCTTCAATGTTTTTTGTGATGTTTTCTTTGTTATTATTTAAAGGTAAAACCCAGGACAGAATTAGGACAAAGTTTATAATTAAATAGAAAATGCTCAATTAAATAAAAGTGCACGCAAACCAGCAAACAAACTAAACAAACAAGTACTGTTGAGAAACTATAATACAAAAATAAAAAAAAATTCTCAACAACTGGAACTTTTTTAGGCTACCTGTTGGGATTTTATATTTGTATTTATTTGGTTTAATTACATTTGTATTTTAACTATCAAGCCATACCATATGTCAGATTTTGGAATAAAAGCATAATAAAATGTATTTTTTAGTTGGTTAAGCACCTTCCTCAGTAGAAATAAATGCATTAGGGGAGAATGGAGACCCATCTAAGATGGTGGCCGGCCAATAAGGCAGCTCCAATAGGCAGTGCCAGTCTATGGGGCATCTACGTATATGATGTCTGTGGCTTTGCTGGTCGTGACAGCGCAACATCTAAATCATATATATATATATATATATATGTCGATGATCTAAACACACAGGAGGGGAGAGGAGTGGAGCTAAAGTGTGCTGCGCTGACACAGAAGCGGCAAGTCAGGCGACTTTGCTGTTTCCTTTTTGCCGAAACCACAGCATTGCAAACGAGAAAGGGGATTTAAAGTAAAGAATCGATCTTACTTGGCTATTGATCCAATAAAGATGCTGCCTTGGTATTGATACTATTAATATTTAGATTGATACAGCACTATTAGACACTCATCTATACAGGTTATCAGCAAAAAAGTTTATTTAAGTGTCACTCGCTCTTTAAGCCTTTGTGTTGAAATTAGGAAAGTTACATTTTCCTTCCTGTAGTGTAGATGCATAATCTGATCCATGTGGGATTAGGTGCTTGTAGGGTGGGGAAAACAAACAACCAATGTAAACTTGTATATCAGTTTGTTTAATGGAAAGACCTAAAAGATACTTCATACATTTTGTTTACGTGACTGAAATAACAGGAATGTTATAGCATTAGTTAACGTAAAGCAGTGCTGAATATTTTATATATTCATTTTAATAACACAATAGATTAAAGTGATAGAATTTCATATATACATGAAAAAATCTGGTTAATCATATAAGACTCTGTTCATACATCATACATTTGTTTTACTGCACAGAGAGAATTCTTCAGGATTTACATGGACATTATCAACAAGTAAACAGTCCTAAAGGACAAATCTTCATGTTCAGCTTTAATAATGATAAATTACATTACCCTCCAGTGATAAGTAACATTTTAATAATAGAGGTAATTGTTACCCATAACTTTGAATAAACTCTTTTCTAAATGCACAAAAATAATAAAATAATTTTCTTCATTGACTGGATTTCAGGGCTACAGATCAGCCATCTCTATCCAACTGTTATTGTTTTTTGTTTTTTGGATGTATATGTAAAATTTTCCCTTCATGAGATGGTCTTGGTTTCCACCTGGAACAAAGTCTTTGTTCATACCAGTGACATTTAGCATTCTCAACAGAAATCAGCAGCAATGCTATTGCTGGCTTGACAGCAGCCATGATAACAGAACCATGCAGGCTGCAGTAATGAGACTGATCTGGTGGTTGACAGCACCCGACACGTCTGTGAATGTAAAGAAACAGAAACACAACTTTAACAAAATGCTCATGAATGCTCTTTATGTATAAATATATATTCAAAAATAACATTTATTGTTACTTACCTTTGCCATTCACATAAATTGAATTAACATCAATGTTGAATGCTGTGACATTCGGTGCTGCATTGATCAAAACTCTTCCGATTTCAGTGAAACTGGGAACAAATATTGTTGCAAATCGAATGTCTGCATAATTGATGATTGACCCGTTGCTGCAAAAAATAATATTTGGTCAGAACAAATTTATTATTAATAGCCATATACTTTCATCAGTATATCAAATCCAAATTACCTGAATAAGATCACGTCAAAAGAGCGGAATGTGGGATACGACTGTCGGTAGTATGGTTTAAGCTGCAGACAGGGACAAGAAGTAATACATTTTAAAATCTGTGCTTCAAAACATTGTAGCAGTTATTAGATTTGTTTTGAACCAACAACTCATACATCCAATATGGAAATTAAAATGACCTTATATACACTGCTCACAAAAATTAAAGGAACACTTTTGTTATTGGGCCTGGCATGAAATCAATTAAACCTGTCTGATAATTTTCTGGTTGATTAAGCAGCTGAGGGCATTGTTAATCACTTTCAGCTGTATTGGTGTTCATGGACTTAACGACAGGTGCACTAAAGTGGCAACAATTACAAAACCCTCAAAACAGGACTGGTTTAACATGTGGAGGTCATTTCAAGTTTCTCCCTCTTGATCTTTTTTGGCTGGTTTTCCACTCGTGCTAGTTTTGGCTTGAGTAATTATCTCTACTGGCAGCATGAGGCGATTCCTTAACCCTACAGAAGTTGCACAGGTTGTCCAACTTCTCCAGGATGGCACATCCACACGTGCTGCAGCAAGAAGGTTTAATGTGTCTCCCAGCACAATCTCCAGAACACGGAGGAGATTTCAGGAGACTGGTGGTTATTCTCGGAGAGCTGGACAGGGCCGTAGAAGGTCCACAACCCATCAGCAGGACCGATACCTGCTCCTTTGTGCAAGGCGGAACAGGCTGAGCACTGCTCGTGCCCTACAGAATGACCTCCAGAGGGCCACTGGTGTGAATGTCTCTACCCAAACAATCAGGAACAGACTTCATGAAGATGGCCTGATGGGGTGGTGGTCTGCTGTGGTGGCCTGGGTGGAAGTGGGGGTTTTCCCCCCTCCCTCCCCTGGGCGCTTTGTGTTAGCGCCTCGGCTGCTGACGTGGATGTGCTGCTGTCGGGGCAGATGGCTCCCTTGATGGCGTTTCCTAACTTAGATGGTCTAGCTCATCTGAACTCAGCCCAGTGTGTTACATTTTGATCACATATCCTTTAGCATGTGTTTCTGTGTGTATGTGTGTGCGAGTGTGTGTGTGTGTGTGTGTGTGGGTGTTTGATAATGACTGTAATGAGGGTTTTATTTTTTAAATGCCTCTACATCTCAGGGGAGAGAGGGATTATGGGAATTTTAATTTGTAAAGCACTTTGAGTTACATTTATTGTATGAATTGTGCTATATAAATAAATTTTGATTGATTGATTGATTGAGGGCCCGACGTCCTGTAGTGGGCCCTGTGCTCACTGCCCAGCACCGTAGGGCTCGACTGGCATTTGCTCAAGAACACCAGAATTGGCAAGTCCGCCACTGGCGCCCTGTACTTTTTACAGACGAGAGCAGGTTCACCCTGAGCACCTGTGATAGACGTGAAAGAGTCTGGAGAAGACAAGGAGACTCCCCAGACCATCACTGACCCACCACCAAACCTGTCATGTTGAACGACGTTGCAGGCAGCATAACGTTCTCCTTGTCTTCTCCAGACTCTTTCAACCCCATCAGCCAAATAATCAACAAGACTGGCTATAAACAAGACTCAAGAATGGAACCACGATCAGCCACCTCCTCTACATGGATGACACAAAGCTGTACGCCAAGAGCGAGCGAGACATCGACTCACTGATCCACACCACCAGGATCTACAGCACTGATATCGGAATGTCATTCGGACTTGAGAAGTGTGATCGGATGGTGACAAAGAAAGGGAAGGTAGTCCACACAGAAGTGGTCTCATTCCCAGAAGGAACAATAGCAGACATGGAGGACAGCTGCAAGTACCTTGGCATCCTACAAGCAAATGGCAACCTCAATGAAGCCGCAAGGAAAGAAGCTACAGCCAAATACCTACAACGAGTAAGGCAAGTCCTAAGAAGTCAGCTCAATGGCAAGAACAAGATCTGGGCAATAAACAGCTACAACCTGCCAATAATCAGATATCCTGCAGGAATAATAAGCTGGCCAAAGGAAGAAATACAGACCACAGATGTTAAGACACGGAAGCTCCTAACAATGCATGGAGGGTTCCATCCCAATTTCAGCACCCTGAGACTGTACACTAGCCGTAAGGAAGGAGGCCAAGGACTAGTGAGTGTGAGAGCCACTGTCCAGGATGAAACATCCAAGATCCATAGGTACATCAAGGACAAGGCCCCAATAGATGACAAGTTCAGTGAATGTCTCAGACAATGGTGAACAGAGGAGGAGGCACTGGAAATACCATCATGGCAGAACAAAACCCTACATGGGATGTACCACTGACAGATAACTGAAGTGGCTGATATCAAGAAATCCTACCAATGGCTAGAAAGAGCTGGTCTGAATGACAGCACAGAGACACTCATCATGGCTGCACAGGAACAGGCCCTGAACAGCAGAGCAACAAAGGCCAAGATCTACCACACCAGACAAGACCCAAGGTGTAGGCTATGCAAAGAGGCCCCTGAGACAATCCACTACATAACTCCAGAATGTAAGATGTTGGCAGGGAAAGCATACATGGAACGCCACAACCAAGTGGCTGGGATAGTGGATACAGGAACATCTGTGCAGAGTATGGACTGGAAGCCCTAAGGTCAAAGTGGGAAACACCCCCTAAATTAGTAGAGAACGAGCGAGCCAAGATCCTGTGGGACTTCCAGATCCAGACTGACAAAAAGGTGATGGCGAACCAACTGGACATTGTGGTGGTGGACAAACAACAGTGGACAACTGTTGTGGTTGACGTGGCAATACCAAATGATGGCAACATTAGGAAAAAGGAACACGAGAAACTAGAGAAGTACCAGGGCCTCAAAGAAGAACTTGAGAAAGCCTGGAGAGTGAAGACATCGGTGGTGCCCGTGGTCATCGGGGCACTCGGGGCAGTGACCCCCAAACTGGAGGAGTGGCTAAAGCAGATCCCAGGAAAAACATCAGACATCTCAGTCCAGAAAAGTGCAGTTCTAGGAACAGCTAAGATACTGCGCAGAACCCTCAAGCTCCCAGGCCTCTGGTAGAGGACCTGGGATAGAAATGTAGCAGCTCCTTGTAATATCAATAGTAGCTGTGGTGGAAACTAACATCAATTTTATGTGCAGTTGTATATTTTCCAAGGTAAATGGAACATACCATGACATCCTGCCTCCATAGCATAGGCATAGAAGAGTAGACGCCACACCGACCGCTAGTGCCTATGGCGGCCGCATTTCCAGGGTCTACTTTTTGTAAAGTTTATGGTTAACAGGACGAATTTAGCTAAGGCTTTAGCTCCGCGAAGATCTAGAGCTCACAAACTATTAGAGAGCGTGTCATTTATAAACCTGTTCACACACGCCAGAATGAGCGCATTCACTTGAATGTCCATCAGGCAAAATACAAACTAGTTCACAAACGATAGTTCACAAAGATAATTCAATGAACATGTTCAGGTACAACACTGATAATCTCTCATTGCTGGAAAACTTTGTAAATGGTTCTAAAGAATGACTGGAAAAAACTTGAGATTACACTAATTATTCTGTTTTTTCTATAATCAGTTTTTTTCTTGACAGAAATAGAGAAACACATTTGTAAATAAAAAAATGATACTCTACTCAACTACTGTATATAGTTGTAATGTCATCTCTAAACCATAATACAATTATTTGGCTATTGTAAGGACAAACACATTGACTTACAGTTGTTTTAATTAGTGAAGCTCGTTTTGTAAACGCTGAAGATGATGGATTTTCCAACTCAGTAGTAAATGTTTCTCCAGCAGACCTAAAGGTCACCTGCAGTGTTGTTATTGACTCAGCAGTTGTAGTAATAGTAGGAGGAGCAGTAGTTACTGTTGTTGTGGGGTTAGTTGTAACAGCAATGGTTGTAGCAGATGATGCTGTAGTTATCACACTCGTCGCTGTGTTTGTAGCAGAGGATGCTATAGTTGTAGCACTGGTTGCTGTGCTTATAGCAGGTGATGTTGCAGTTGCATTAGTAATGGGGGCTGCAGTTGGCATGTTAATGGTACCTGCAAAGGACAAACATGAAATGAGATTTGTCAGCAAATGTTGCGGTAACACTTTACAATAGTGTTCCGAAAATCGGCTTACCTACTGAGTAACTAATGATGAACGAATGAGGATCTAATGATTACATAATGATTACCTAAGCTTCACAACCACCCCACTTTAGATTTATTATCTATTGATTCCTGAATGATTACTTAATGAATAGTTAGTCATGAAATGTGTGTGTGTGTATGTGTGTGTGTGTGTGTGTTTGTGTGTGTGTGTGTGAAGCTGTACAGTTTCTACAATAAAAACTTCTGTAGTTCTCATCTATCCTGAGTAGTTTTTAGACATTAGATAGCTATGTTCATGATGTTATAATTTTAACAAATGGTTGATTAATTTTTGTATTTTATTTTTAAGAAATAATTTGTCAAGATTGGATATTAAAAAATGGTAGTTAATAGTTAAGTAATGATTTGTTCCTCATTAGGTACTAGGGAGGAGGCTTCACTTTACTATAGGGGCCACAAAAGTAGTAGATAATGGTTAAGTAATGATTGGTTCCTCATTAGGTACTAGGGAGGAGGCTTCACTATACTACAGGGGCCACAAAAGTAGTAAGTAATGCTTAAGTACTGAGTGGGTAATGATTCGTTCCCCTTTTCTTTAGATAACTACCCATTAGTCCCTGAATAAGACTGGTGGGTGTTTTTACCAGTAAGTCTGGTTATATACCAATTGTCATTTATTGATGAGTCATTTATTCCTGATTCTGTATTAATGACTGATAAACATTAAGTAATTATTCAGGAATCATCAGCTAATAAATTTGGGGCTGGGTGTAAAGCTTTGATAATCATTATTGAATCATTGGTGGCTGATTAGGTATATATTCATTTTATGAATTACCAACCATTAAGTAAGCATTAAGGAATCATTAGCTAATAAATCCACTATGGAGTGGGTGTGAAGCTTAGGTAATCATTAGTTCTCTAGTCATTTCATGACTAACTATTCATTAAGTAATCATTCAGGAATCAATAGATAATAAATCTAAAGTGGGGTGGTTGTGAAGCTTAGGTAATCATTATGTAATCATTCGATCCTCCTTCGTTCATCATTAGTTACTCAGTAGGTAAGACGGTTTTCGGAACACTATTGTAAAGTGTTACCAATGTTGCCTCAAAAATTACTTTAATATGTTTAAAAATTTAATTATGTGCTTTGTTGCATGGTAAGAAAAATTTTACATGTCACTGTGTTAAATATAATTTCACTGCATCTTAAAATAAAAGAAATGTGTCAATACAAATTAAAGTCTGAGTTGCTGCAATTAGTCATTCAAGCACATGAAGAAGTGAGAAAAAGAGACTTTCTCAATTTAAAATAACCCATAAATAAAGTCTAAATATTTCCTTGAATTCTAATTTTAAATGTATGAGAACATTAAACAAATGTCTTGTAAAAGAAAGGGAACTAAAAGCTCAAATATAAATTTAATTGCAGGTACCCTTATAGAGTCAAATGCATTTTATTTTATAAAAAAAAAAAACACAGGTTGCAACACTAAACATAAACTTCAATAAAAGCATATTGTTTATAAACAAAGATCCATGCATCATTGTTTTAGTGAAGTGTTTGACCACTCATTATTTACCTGTTATTTGGATAGATGAAGCTTGAAAGGTTACATTGAAGGTGAGGTTGGTATTAGTCACAGCTTGTACTAAGGTTTGTTGAACCTCAGTAGCCGTTGGGATTTGAACAGCTGGTGTGGTGTTATTAAACTCTACCCCAATCTTTGCTTCAGTAGCACTCATTCGTATTACGACTTCTCTGCAGGATATCAGTACATGAGAATGTTAAAAAAAACATTAACATCTCTCAAAAACAAAATGTCAACTTTATCTTTCTACTTTTGGGAATACGCACGTTGAACATAACCTGCAATAAAAGTCACTTTGCTTGGAAAATAAAAAGTAGGGTTTAGTTAAAAAGAAAAAAAAACTCACATAAATTCTATCACAAAGCAGCCAATAACAAGAGGCCCAAATTTAGCCCTGTAAATTGTGATGCACTGTGGGAGATAAACATATACAAATATGAGATTAACATAATAGATTTTCATATAATAGTTCCTAAACAAAAACTATTGTTTTCATAAAAGTTTAAAAAACATTTGAACTTACCGTTTCTACCACCTTTGCTTCAAGAGCCTGGTACTCTGTGCTGGACTTATTCTGAAATGCCGGAATAAATGGTTCTATCACTGTTGCCGCAACTACATAAGCTGGAACGGGAGCTATTGTTGTAGTGGTAGCAGTTGTGACCACAATAGACATTTCTGTAGTAACGTTAGTTGTGGTTAGGTTGGTTTTTAAATTTGATGTAGTTGCTGGGATTGCTGTTATTAAGGATTCTGTGGGTATAGTTGAAATGGCTGTGGTTGCAGCTGTAGTTGTAGGAGCAGTTGTGGTTGTAGTTGGAACAATTGCATTTACTGTTATGGCTGATGTGGTTGTGGTTGGAGAAGCTGTGGTTGTTGTTGGAGCTGTTGAAGATGTTGGAGCTGATGTAGTTGTAGTTGGAAAAGTCGTATAAGCTGGATTTGCTGTGGTGGTCAATAGAGCAGCTGTTGATGAGGCAGATGTTGTAGTTGCAACTGTTGTGATGGTTGAGGCTGAAACTGCTGTGGTTGTTGTTGGAACTGCCATGGTGGTTGTTGGAGCTGGCGTGGTTGCTGTTGGAGCAGCGGTGGTTGTAGTTGGAACAGCTGTGGTGGTTGGTGGAGCTGTTGTACTTGTACGTGGAGTAGCTTTGGTTGTAGTTGGAAAAGCTGTGGTTGTAACTGTGGCAGCTGTTGTAGTTGATTGGACTGCTGTGGTTGTTGCTGGAACTCTTGTGGTTGTTGTGGGGACAACAGGGGTTGTAGTTGGAGAAGCTGTGGTTATTGTAGGGGCTGCTGTGGTTGAAGTTGGAGCTCTCATGGTTGTTGTTGGAGTAGATGTGGTGGTAGTTGGAGCAGCTGTGGTTGTTATTGGTGCAGTTGTGGTAGTTGGTGACAATGTGATTGTAGTTGGAGTCACTGTGGTTGTTGTTGTTGTTAGAGCAGGTGTGGTTGTTGGAGTAGCTGTGGTTGTTGTAGGAGCACCCGTGGTTGTATTTGGAGCACCCGTGGTTGTAGTTGGCACTGCTGTGGTTGTTGTTGGGGCAGCAGTTTTTGTTGAGGAAGGTGTGGTTGTTCTTGGAGCTGCTGTGGTTGTAGTTGGAGCAGCTGTGGGTGTAGTTGAAGAAGTCATGGTTGTATTTGTAGCTGAGGTGGTTGTTTTTGTAGATGCTGTGGTTTTTGGGGCTGAAGTGGTTGCTTTTGGAGCAGCTGTGGTTGTTGTTGGAGCCACTGTGGTTGTTGTTGTAGTAGCTGTGGTTGTAATTCGAGCTGCTGTGGTTGTTGTGGTTGGAGCTGATGAGGTTGTAGCAGCTGTGATTGTTGTTGGAGAAGCTGTGGTTGTAGTTGGAGCTACTGAGGTTGCAGTTGTAGTTGCCGTGGTTGTTGTTGGAGCAGCTGTAGTTGTAGTTAGAGCTGTGGTTGTAGTAGTTAGAGCAGCTGCAGTTGTTGTTGGAACTGCTGTGGTTGTTTTTGGAGCTACTGGTGTTGCTGTTGGGACAGTTATGGTTGTAGTTGAAGCAGCTGTGGATGTTGCTGGGACAGCTATGGTTGTTGTTGAAGCAGCTGTGGTTGTTGTTGGAGTTAATGTGGTTGTTCTTGGTGCTGCTGTGTTAGTAGTTGGAGAAGCTGTGGTTGTAGCTGGAGCTGTGGTGGTGGTTGTTGAAGCTGCAGTTGTTGTTGGAGCACCTATGGTTGTTGTTGGGACAGTTATGGATGTTGGAGTTGCTGTGGTTGATTTTGGAGCTGCTGTGGTTATTTGAGTTGGAGCAGCTGTGGTTGTGGCTGAAGCAGCTGTGGTTGTGGCTGAAGCAGCTGTGGTTGTAGTTGGAGCTGTTGTGTTTGTAGTTGGAGAAGCTGTGGTTGTTTTTGAAGCAGCTGTAGTTATTGGAGCTGCTGTAGATGGAGTTGATGTAGTAGTTGTTGGAGCAGCTGTGGTTGTAGTTGAAGAAATAGTGGTTGTAGTTAGAGCTGCTGTGGTTGTTTTGGGGACAGCTGTGGTAGTTGTTGGAGACACTGTGGTTGTTGTTTGGACAGTTGTGGTTTTTAGAGCTGCTGTGGTTGTAGTTGGAGAAGCTGTGGTTGTTGTTGCGGTAACTATGGTTGTAGATAGAGCTGTGGTGGTTGTTTTTGAAGCAGCTGTCGTTATTGGAGCTGCTGTAGATTGAGTTGCTGTGGTAGTTGTTGGAGCAGCTGCGGTTGTAGTTGAAGCACTCATGGTTGTTGTTGGAGATGCTGTGGTTGTAGTTGGTGAAGCTGTGGTTGTTGTTGGGGCTGTAGAGGTTGGAGCCGCTGTGGTTGTAGTTGAAGAAATAGTGGTTGTAGTTAGAGCTGCTGTGGTTGTTTTGGGGACAGCTGTGGTAGTTGTTGGAGACACTGTGGTTGTTGTTTAGACAGTTGTGGTTTTTAGAGCTGCTGTGGTTGTAGTTGGAGAAGCTGTGGTTGTTGTTGCGGTAACTATGGTTGTAGATGGAGCTGTGGTGGTTGTTTTTGAAGCAGCTGTCGTTATTGGAGCTGCTGTAGATTTAGTTGCTGTGGTAGTTGTTGGAGCAGCTGCGGTTGTAGTTGAAGCACTCATGGTTGTTGTTGGAGATGCTGTGGTTGTAGTTGGTGAAGCTGTGGTTGTTGTTGGGGCTGTAGAGGTTGGAGCCGCTGTGGTTGTAGTTGAAGAAATAGTGGTTGTAGTTAGAGCTGCTGTGGTTGTTTTGGGGACAGCTGTGGTAGTTGTTGGAGACACTGTGGTTGTTGTTTAGACAGTTGTGGTTTTTAGAGCTGCTGTGGTTGTAGTTGGAGAAGCTGTGGTTGTTGTTGCGGTAACTATGGTTGTAGATGGAGCTGTGGTGGTTGTTTTTGAAGCAGCTGTCGTTATTGGAGCTGCTGTAGATTTAGTTGCTGTGGTAGTTGTTGGAGCAGCTGCGGTTGTAGTTGAAGCACTCATGGTTGTTGTTGGAGATGCTGTGGTTGTAGTTGGTGAAGCTGTGGTTGTTGTTGGGGCTGTAGAGGTTGGAGCCGCTGTGGTTGTTGTGGTAGCAGCTGTGGTTGTATTTGGAGCAACTGTGGTTTTGGTTGGAGCTGCTGTGGATGTAATTGGAGCTGCTGTTGTTGTTGGGGCAGCTGTGGTTGTTGTTGGCGTAGCTGTGGTTTTTGTTGAGGTAGCTGTGGTTGTAGATGGAGCAGCTGTGGTTGTTGTTGTTGTGGCTGGTGTGGTTGTAATTGGAGCAGTTGTGGTTGTTGTTGAAGACACTGTGCTTGTTGGAGCTGCGGTCGTTGTAGATGGAGCTGCTGTGGTTGGTTTTGGAGCAACTGTGGTTATTGCAGCTGCTGTGTTTGTTTTTGGTGCTGCTATGGTTGTTGTTGGAGAAGGTGTGGTTGTTGGAACAGCTGTGGTTTTAGTTGGGGAAGCTGTGGTTGTTGTTGGAGCTGATGTGGTTGTAGTTGGAGCAGCTGTGGTTTTAGTTGGAAAAGCTGTGGTTGTTGTTGGAGCTGCAGTGGTTGTTGTAGAACCTGTGGTTGTTGTTAGGACAGTTGTGGATGTTGTAGGAGCTGCTGTGGTTGTAATTGGAGCTGCTGTTGTTGTTGGGGCAGCTGTGGTTGTTGTTGGCGTAGCTGTGGTTTTTGTTGAGGTAGCTGTGGTTGTTGTTGTAGCAACTGTGGTTGTATTTGGAGAAGTGGTGGTTGAAGTGGAAGCTGCAGTGGTAGTTTTTGGAGACACTGTGTTTGTTGTTGGGAATGTTGTGGTTGTCTGAGTTGCAGCATTTGTTATTGGAGCTGCTGTGTTTGTAGTTGGAGGTGCTGTGGTTGTAGTTGATGTGGTAGTTGTTTGAGCAGCTGTAGTTGTAGTTGACAAAACAGTGGTTGTATTTGGTGCTGTGGTTGTTGCAGCTGATGTGGTTGCTTTTGGAGCCGCTGTGGTTGTAGTTGGAGCAGATGTAGTTGTCATTGGGGCTGTTGTGGGTTGAACCACTGTGGTTGTTGTTGTAGCTGCTGTGGTTGTGGTTGGAGCTGCTGTGGTTGTAGTTGGAGTAATTGTGGTTGTCATTGGGGCTGTTGTGGTTGGAGCCACTGTGGTTGATGTTTTAGCAGATGTGGTTGTAGTTGGAGAAGCTGTGGTTGTAATTGGAGCTGCTGGGGTTGTAGTTGGAGCTGCTGTGGTTTTTGTTGGGGCAACTGTGGTTGTTATTGGCGTAGCTGTGGTTGTTGATGGGGTAGCGGTGGTTGTAGTTGGAGCTATTGTGGTTGTGGTTCGAGCTGCTGTGGTTGTAGTTGGGGCAGCTGTGGTTGGAGCAGCTGTGGTTATAGTTGGAGAAGCTGTGGTTGTAGTTGGAGAAACTGTGGTTGTTTTTGAAGCAGCTGTGGTTATTTGAGCTGCTGTAGATGGAGTTGATATGGTAGTTGTTGGAGCAGCTGTAGTTGTAGTTGACGAAGTAGTGGTTGTAGTTGGAGCTTCTGTGGTTGTTGTTGGAGCTTCTGTGGTTGTTGTGGCTGATGTGGGTGCTTTTGGAGCAGCTGTGGTTGTAGTTGGAGCAGTTGAGATTGTTGTTGTAGCAGCTGTGGTTGTAGTTGGAGCTAATGTGGCTGTGATTGGAGTCGTTGTGGTTGTTGTAGCAGCAGGTGTGGTTGTAGTTGGAGCTACTGTGGTTGTAGTTGGAGCTACCCTGGTTGTAGTTGCAGCAGCTGTGGTTGTTGTTGGAGCTGTTGTGGTTGTTGCGGCTAATGTGGTTGCTTTTGGAGCAGCTGTGGTTGTAGTTGTAGCAGCTGTGGTTGTAGTTGTAGCAGCTGTGGTTGTAGTTGTAGTAGCTGTGGTTGTCGTTGGGGCTGTTGTGGTTGGAGCCGCTGTGGTTGTTGTAGTAGCAGCAGCAGCTGTGCTTGTAGTTGGAACTACTGTGGTTGTGGTTGGAGCTGCTGTGGTTGTTGTTGTAGCAGCTGTGGTTGTAGTTGAAACTACTGTGGTTGTGGTTGGAGCTGCTGTGGTTGTAGTTGGAGCTGCTGTGGTTGTTGTTGTAGCAGCTGTGGTTGTAGTTGAAACTACTGTTGTTGTGGTTGGAGCTGCTGTGGTTGTAGTTGGAGCTGTTTTAGTTGTTGGCGCTGCTGTGGTTGTTGGAGCTGCTTTAGTTGTTGTTGGGACAGCTGGGGTTTTTTTTGGTGCTGCTGTGGTTGTTGTTGGGGCAACTGTGTTTTTTGTTGGAGCTGCTTTGGTTGTTTTTGGCACTGCTATGGTTGTTGTTGGAGCTGCTTTAGTTGTTGGGACAGCTGGGGTTTTTTTTGGCGCTGGTGTGGTTGTTGATGGGGCAACTGTAGTTTTTGTTGGAGCTGCTTTGGTTGTTGTTGGAGTTGCAGTTGTTGTTCTTTGAACAGCGTTGGTTGTTGTTGGGACAGCTGTGGTTGTAGTTGGAACAGCTGTTGTTGTTGTTGGGGCTGTTGTGGTTGGAGCCGCTGTGGTTGTTGTTGTAGCTGCTGTGGTTGTTGTTGGGGCTGTTGTGGTTGGAGCCGCTGTGGTTGTTGTTGTAGCTGCTGTGGTTGTAGTTAAAACTACTGTTGTTGTGGTTGGAGCTGCTGTTGTTGTTGCGGCTGATGTGGTTGCTTTTGGAGCAGCTGTGGTTGTAGTTGTAGCAACTGTGGTTGTCGTTGGGGCTGTTGTGGTTAAAGCCGCTCTGGTTGTTGTTGTAGCAGCTGTGGTTGTAGTTAAAACTACTGTTGTTGTGGTTGGAGCTGCTGTCGTTGTAGTTGGAGCAGCTGTGGTTGTTGTTGGAGCTGCTGTGGATGTTGCGGCTGATGTGGTTGCATTTGGAGCTTCTGTAGTTGTAGTTGGGGCTGTTCTGGTTGGAGCCGCTGTGGTTGTTGTAGCAGCAGCTGTGCTTGGAGTTGAAGCTACTGTGGTTGTAGTTGGAGCAATTGTGGTTGTTGTAGCAGCTGTGGTTTTGGTTGAAGCTAATGTGGTTGGAGCCGCTGTGGTTGTGGTTGGTGCTGCTATGGTTGTAGTTGGGGTTGTTGTGGTTGGAGCCGCTGTGGTTGTTGTTGCAGCAGCAAATGTGGTTGTAGTTGGAGCAGCTGTTGTTGTTGGAGCTGCTGTGGTTGTTGCAGCTGATGTGGATGCTTTTGAAACAGCTGTGGTTGTAGTTGTAGCAGCTGTGGTTGTAGTTGAAACTACTGTTGTCGTGGTTGGAGCTGCTGTGGCTGTAGTTGGGGCTGTTCTGGTTGTAGCCGCTGTGGTTGTTGTTGTAGCAGCAGCAGCTGTGCTTGTAGTTGGAGCTACTGTGGTTGTGGTCGGAGCTGCTGTGGTTGTAGTTGGAGCAGCTGTGGTTGTTGTTGGAGCTGCTGTGGTTGTTGTGGCTGATGTGGTTGCTTTTGGAGCAGCTGTGGTTGTAGTTGGAGCAGTTGTGGTTGGAGCCGCTGTGGTTGTTGTTGTAGCAGCTGTGGTTGTAGTTGAAACTACTGTTGTTGTGGTTGGAGCTGCTGTGGTTGTAGTTGGAGCAGCTGTTGTTGTTGTTGGAGCTGCTGTGGTTGTTGCGGCTGACGTGGTTGCTTTTGGAGCAGCTGTGGTTGTCGTTGGGGCTGTTGTGGTTGGAGCCGCTGTGGTTGTGGTTGGAGCTGCTGTGGCTGTAGTTGGGGCTGTTCTGGTTGTAGCCGCTGTGGTTGTTGTTGTAGCAGCAGCTGTGCTTGTAGTTGGAGCTACTGTGGTTGTGGTCGGAGCTGCTGTGGTTGTAGTTGGAGCAGCTGTGGTTGTTGATGGAGCAGCTGTGGTTGTTGTGGCTGATGTGGTTGCTTTTGGAGCAGCTGTGGTTGTAGTTGGAGCAGTTGTGGTTGGAGCCGCTGTGGTTGTTGTTGTAGCAGCTGTGGTTGTAGTTGAAACTTCTGTTGTTGTGGTTGGAGCTGCTGTGGTTGTAGTTGGAGCAGCTGTTGTTGTTGTTGGAGCTGCTGTGGTTGTTGCAGCTGACGTGGTTGCTTTTGGAGCAGCTGTGGTTGTCGTTGGGGCTGTTGTGGTTGGAGCCGCTGTGGTTGGAGCTGCTGTGGTTGTAGTTGGGGCTGTTTTGTTTGGAGCTGCTGTGGTTGTTGTTGTAGCAGCAGCTGTGGTTGTAGTTGGAACAGCTGTTGTTGTTCTTGGAGCTGCTGTGGTTGTTGCCGCTGATGTGGTTGCTTTTGAAACAGCTGTGGTTGTAGTTGTCGCAGCTGTGGTTGTAGTTGAAACTACTGTTGTCGTGGTTGGAGCTGCTGTGGCTGTAGTTGGGGTTGTTCTGGTTGTAGCCGCTGTGGTTGTTGTTGTAGCAGCAGCTGTGCTTGTAGTTGGAGGTACTGTGGTTGTGGTCGGAGCTGCTGTGGTTGTAGTTGGAGCAGCTGTGGTTGTTGTTGGAGCTGCTGTGGTTGTTGTGGCTGATGTGGTTGCTTTTGGAGCCGCTGTGGTTGTTGTAGCAGCAGCTGTGCTTGGAGTTGAAGCTACTGTGGTTGTAGTTGGAGCATTTGTGGTTGTTGTAGCAGCTGTGGTTGTGGTTGAAGCTAATGTGGTTTTGGTTGGAGCCGCTGTGGTTGTGGTTGGTGCTGCTATGGTTGTAGTTGGGGTTGTTGTGGTTGGAGCCGCTGTGGTTGTTGTTGTAGCAGCAAATGTGGTTGTAGTTGGAGCAGCTGTTGTTGTTGGAGCTGCTGTGGTTGTTGCGGCTGATGTGGATGCTTTTGAAACAGCTGTGGTTGTAGTTGTAGCAGCTGTGGTCGTAGTTGAAACTACTGTTGTCGTGGTTGGAGCTGCTGTGGCTGTAGTTGGGGCTGTTCTGGTTGTAGCCGCTGTGGTTGTTGTAGCAGCAGCTGTGCTTGTAGTTGGAGCTACTGTGGTTGTGGTCAGAACTGCTGTGGTTGTAGCTGGAGCAGCTCTGGTTGTTGTTGGAGCTGCTGTGGTTGTTGCGGCTGATGTGGTTGCTTTTGGAATTGCTATGGTTGTAGTTGGAGCAGTTGTGGTTGTTGTATCAGCTGTGGTTGTAATTGAAACTACTGTTGTTGTTGTTGTTGTTGTAGCAGCAGCTGTGCTTGTAGTTGGAGCTACTGTGGTTGTGGTTGGAGCTGCTGTGGTTGTAGTTGGAGCAGCTGTTGTTGTTGGAGCTGCTGTGGTTGTTGCGGCTGACGTGGTTGCTTTTGGAGCAGCTATGGTTGTCGTTGGGGCTGTTGTGGTTGGAGCCGCTGTGGTTGTGGTTGGAGCTGCTGTGGTTGTAGTTGGGGTTGTTGTGGTTGGAGCTGCTGTGGTTGTTGTTATAGCAGCAGCTGTGCTTGTAGTTGGAGCTACTGTGGTTGTGGTCGGAGCTGCTGTGGTAGTAGTTGGAGCTGCTGTGGTTGTTGTGGCTGCTGTGGTTGTAGTTGGAGCAGCTGTGGTTGTAGTTGGAGCAGTTGTGGTTGTTGTTTTATCAGCTGTGGTTGTGGTTGAAGCTAATGTGGTTGTGGTTCGAGCTGCTGTGGTTGTTGAGGCTGTTGTGGTTGGAGCCACTGTGGTTGTTGGTTTAGCAGATGTGGTTGTAGTTGAAACTACTGTTATTGTAGTTGCAGGAGCTGTCCTTGTAATTGGAGCTGCTTTGGTTGTAGTTGGGGCAGCTGTGGTTGTGGTTGGAGCAGCTGTGGTTGTGGTTGGAGCAGCTGTGGTTGTAGTTGGAGTAGCTGTAGTTGTTGTTGGGGTAGCTGTGGTTGTAGTGGGAGCAGCTGTGGTTGTAGTGGGAGCAGCTGTGGTTGTTTTTGTGGCTGATGTGGTTGTGGCTGGGGCAGTTGTGGTTGTAGTTGGAGCAGTTGTGGTTGTATTTGGAGGGGCTGTGGTTGATGTTGGAGCAGCTGTTTTTGGAGCTGCGGTGGTTGTTGCAGCTGTTGTGCTTGTAACTGGTCCAGCTGTGGTTGTGTTTGTCCTTGTTAGTCCCACTGTATAACATGAGTTATTTCATTTTTAGAATAATGTTTTTAATTTTTTCTTCAGTATTAACAATATTTCTTTTTTTCAAACTCACCTGTTATTATCAGCAGTATTTGCAAGATTTTGACGGTTCCCATCCTTTAGTCTTTAATTTTTTCCTGTAATAATAATAATAATAATAATAGAATAGAATAGACTTTATTGATCCCACAGTGGGGAAAATCACGTGTCACAGCAGCACCATCACTCAAAGGGTAATTAGAAAAAAGATAAAAACAAGGATACATGTATATACACATAGGCAGTAATCTAGTATTGTAATCTTAGATCACTAAAAAATCACAAATAAAAGATGAAAACAAACTTGGTACCAACACTATGCAGCATACTGTAAGAGACACAGACAACAATGTGAATCCGGTATTGCACAAGTATAGAACACATACTGAATATTGCATTGGTGTTATTGTGTACCAGGATGATACCAGTACATCTTAAACTGAGGAGTTATACACTCTTACAGCAGAGGGGATGAAAGATCTACGATAGCGCTCAGCTTTACATCTGGGATGTCTAAGTCTACCTCTGGAGGAGCTGTCCATGACCTCCACAGTGGAGTGCAGTGGGTGGGAGGGGTTTCTTAAGATGGAGGTCATCTTCCCCAGCATCCTCCTTTCACACGTCTCCTCAACTGTATCCAGTGGGCAGCCCAGAACCGAGCTAGCTTTGGTAGCTAGCTTGTTCAGTCTCTTCCTGTCTCGGTCAGAGCTGCCTGCACCCCAGCAGACCACAGCAGAACGCTATGACATGTGAAAACTCTCGGGATATAATAGGGCCGGAGACCAACAGCCAGTATCTCAATGTCTTTTGAGCAGAGTTTTTGTTTAATGGTCACATGCGCTGGTTGCACCATCTCTCATTAATGAACACAGCCAGACCCCCTCCCTTGCGCTTACCGCTCCGCGCTACTGTCAGCGCGCGAGTTTAAATCCTTCCAAGGAAACATCAGAGTCAGCGATGAGCTCATTCATCCACGTTTCAGTAAGAAAGATCAGACTACACCGTCTGAAGTCCCGCTGAAGCCTGGTCAGAGCTGTGAGCTCATCAATCTTGTTGGGCAGAGAATGAACATTTCCCATAATCACAGAGGGTAAAAAAGGTTTATATCTCAGTTTCCTCTGCTGTATTTTAAGCCCAGCTCTGCACCCTCTGTTTTTCCTCCTCAATTCAGGGGGCAGGACAGGCGCATCTGTGTGGAAGAGCGCCGGTGGCCGCAGCTTCATCAGCTGGTCCCTGCTGTAGATAATAGGTGCGTGGATGGACCCGGGACAATTTCCTTGTGCGATCCCCAGAAGTTCAGATAAAAGTAAAAAAATGAACACAAACAACACAAAAGTACTCCTGTGGATCGTGCGGTTAAAAACACGCAGCACATGACAAGCAAAGAATAAAACATTACAAGCAAAGAATAATAAAGAAAGTGAAGAAGGGAGAGCTGCTCTGACAGGCTGCAACCGTGTCGCGCCATCTTTACAGACGAGAATAATAATAATAATAACAATAATAATGGATTAGATTGATGTGGTACATTTCTATGCTCCCAGATTGTTCTCACAGAGAACCGTTTTTTATTCAAACACTCATGTATACACTGCTGGTAATGTTTAACTACACAGTTGTCACAGCTGCCCTGGGGCAGTCTAATAGAGGCAGGACTTTCATTTTGCGCCATTGGCTCCTCTGACCATTAGCAACACACAGGCATGTTAGGTGAAGTGTTTTGCCCAAGTACACAACAGCAGAATTCCCAGTGACCCTGTACTGGTCAACCCGCTTTACCTCCTTGATATACTGCTGTCCTATAAAATTTAACACATTGATTAACACAAAAAATGTTTGTTCAGCAAGCTAGTAGATATTTTTTAATGTTCTGCCCACTAGATCACATAGTTATCATAGATCACTCATATGTAATTCCTTGTTGTGTTGTGGTGGTTAGAAAGCAGGCAATAGTGATAACCTAATCCAGAGGAATTTTATTACAGGAGTTCATGTACATCCAGCATACATCCAGCAGCACTTCTTGAGAACTCCCCTGCAGCCTACTTCTGCAGTTCTATATCTACACATGCGCTATACTGCAATGCCAACCAGTGGTTCAGAACACAACAGAAATGCGTTTAGGTCCCTTTAAACCTGCAATCTTGTGGATGATTTTATCTGACGGGAGTTGGGACCATCTAGAGGCTGAGAAATGTATCGTGCTGTTCTCACTTCTTCCGTATTTACGGCCGAAAGCAACACCTCTCATTAATGAACACACATCTCTAGCCGGCCAACAGAGCTAAAACAGATTATTTAATAATTTATTCTCACGTTGTGGTGTTTATTAATATACAAATATATTTTAAAGACTTACTTATCCACGAGAAAAGTTGCCGACTCTGCCTATGTCTAGGTACGTCCTCCAATGCTTGTCCATGCTCTGTGATTGACATCTGTACATTACAGGATTTCTAACTCTATTAGCTAATGCTGAATGGCATTCAATTCAAATTGCCAGGGGGTCTACGGGACGGGAGATGGGATTAGCAGAAAGAAAAAAATGTGTTGCCTACATTATATTATAGTATTAAACAGTCCATGGTAAGACTGTCACTTTTAAGGATTTCTACAAAAATAAAATCATACATAATTGCTAATGGGGGGAAAACTCTGGATTGTAGCATTAAAGCATATGTTTTAAATTAAAAATTATTTTATGATGATTTTTTTATTTGTATCAAACAAGGCCTGAAATAAGCATATTAGTAAAAATCTGAACACAAAATGTTAACATAAGTTGATTTTATAAACAACCTGTTGTAGAAATAAAATTTAACTATGCTAAAAATGCTATAGACCACAAAAAATAGTTAGTATACCACTCATATGTGTGATATTTCTTAAATGTGAACTTTACTCAAATTTTTAATACATTTGCAGTGGTCTCTAATAGGAATGAATACCTTGTAAGATCGTACTCAGTGCAAAAAAAAGCTCAGGTGCACCTTTTTCTGGAACTAGAATTGAGCCAGATTAGAGTTCAGCCAAGTACACCTGGCTCCGGCTGAAAGCACGGGACGGGATGGGGCACTTGGCACAACATACTATATATGGAAATGGCAGCTTTTCTTTCTGGAACTGAAGGGGTGCTATTTTTGTGTATTTAACCGTTTTTGGGTTTTTTTGTTTGTTTTTGTTTTAAATTTTTATTGATAGCGGTCATGAAACACAATACAACTACAACTACACACAGTTTACAACTAAACTATCGTAGTTTATTGATTTTACTTTTATTCCCCATTTTCAACATGAGACCTTCCTAACATTATTAAACAAAACATAATTAGGAAATAAACACATGTTTACTACAATTGTAGTTCAATTTTCAGCTTCCGAGTCGGAAAAATGGATAAAGGGTAATTCCAACTAATTTTTCAACCCCTTGATCCTCTTTGATTTGCTCTCATTTCAAAACTACAATCCTTAAAACGCTTCATACCTGGACTAAACTACTCTACAATAATAGCAGTATCCTGAAACCCAGTGTGTGATTTATGAGACCTTTATTTGATTTGTGAAAGCCCAATAGTGGAAAGTGCTGAACACTTTTTCTGCAGATTTGGACCACAGTAGAACTGGTCCTTGGCTCTTCAATCCTGAACTAGAAGTTGTGTTAAAAAAACTGTTTTTTGGAGATATTCAGTGGTAGAATCAAACTAATAAAATCTGTGAGGTTTGTTGTGTGTGGGGTGTAATAAATATTGCTATCATTTTCAAACTAACTACTACTTATACAGTATTATTGTTCTTGCCTTTAACAATAAAATACAAACATAAATTAACTTAAGCAATAAATATTTTCTTTGCTGTCTTTTAATCTAATTTTAAAAATATTTTTTACAATGCTATCTTTTGAACCATGTTTTGGTTATACCTAAGTTGATTTTTATTTCTTAATCTTAATTTAAAACTGTATTTCAAAGATTGTACCATCAGTGTCAGAACCCCCAAAAACAATTTTTACCAATTGAAACCTTTGCTAATAGATTTATATTCATGCAATAAACAAATTAAAAGGTAATATTGATTACCTTCAGTAACTACATGTAGTTTGATAGTTTAAAACATATTTACATAGTATAGTGACTCAGAAATGTACTTACCTAAGGCAGGTGTTAAAGTTGTTCTCTGAAGATGTTGCTGTCATTCCCTGATCTCTTGCTTCAGCAGCTGTCCTTGTGTCTTATATATTAGCTGCATATTAGGGGAATGACATAAGCAAAGAATTTCTTTCCAGTTGGAGGTGTCAGAGGAATGACACAAAGTAAAAACAAAGTCTTCCCACGCAACCACAATTTTAGTATTGTTTCTGTACTGTAGATGTAGCTCTGTCTCACAACCACAGAACTACAAATATTGTTTATTCATTCCTCCAAAGTGAACCAACCAGACATCATTATCTTATCTCTGTTACAAGCAAAGGTGTGGTGCTCTATAATACAAGTCATTTGCTTGAGAGTAAAACATCACTATAAGCAAGTCAAAAACACCTTTTACAACTACTTTATGTTGTTGGGCAATTTTCATTAAAGTTTGGAGGTAGCGTAAGGCAAAGGCTTCATCACACATTCTCTAAGTTAGAAAAAAGTGGTGCACTGATGGTGTTGTTATGTAAAGAACTCCTTAAAGTAGCTAATGAATTCACATGGGCTTTTAAACCAGGCAAAAACCTGTTCTACTTTTACCATATTTGAGGCGCCAGTTGGTTATTTTTTAAATTGTATTTATAAGGAGATTCTGGTCCACCATCCGGCGCCTCAGGAGGGGAAAGCAGTGCACTACCAACACTGTTTACAGTGGGGAGGGTGTGCTGCTGACCTCGACTCGGGACGTTGTGAATCGGTGGGCCGAGTACTTCGAAGACCTCCTCAATCCCACCGGCACGTCTTCCAGGATGGAAGCAGAGTCTGGGGGTTTTGGGTTGGGCTCTCCAATCTCTGGAGCAGAGGTCACTGAGGTGGTCAAAAAACTCCTCGGTGGCAAGGCTCCGGGGCTGGATGAGATCCGCCCGGATTTCCTTAAGGCTCTGGATGTTGTGGGGCTGTGTTGGTTGACGCGGCTCTGCAATATCGCGTGGACATCGGGGGCAGTTCCACTGGATTGGCAGACCGGGGTGGTGGTCCCCCTATTTAAAAAGGGGGACCGCAGGGTGTGTTCCAACTACAGGGGGATCACACTCCTGAGCCTCCCTGGTAAGGTCTATTCAGGGGTTCTGGAGAGGAGGGTCCGTCGGATAGTCGAACCTCGGATCCAGGAGGAGCAATGTGGTTTTCGTCCTGGCCGTGGAACACTGGACCAGCTCTATACCCTTGGGGGGGTCCTGGAGGGTGCGTGGGAGTTCGCCCAACCAATCTACATGTGTTTTGTGGATTTGGAGAAGGCGTTCGACCGCGTCCCTCGGGGGGCCCTGTGGGGGGTAATCTGGGAGTATGGGGTACCAGGCCCCTTGATACGGGCTGTTAGGTCCCTGTACGACCAGTGTCAGAGCTTGGTCCGCATTGCCGGCAGTAAGTCGGGCTCGTTTCCGGTGAGAGTTGGACTCCGCCAAGGCTGCCCTTTGTCACCGATTCTGTTCATAACTTTTATGGACAGAATTTCTAGGTGCAGCCAAGGTGGTGAGGGGATCCGTTTTGGTGACCTAAGGATCAGGTCTCTGCTTTTTGCAGATGATGTGGTCCTGTTGGCTTCATCAGAACGTGATCTCCGGCTTTCGCTGGAGCAGTTCGCAGCCGGGTGTGAAGCAGCTGGGATGAAAATCAGCTCCTCTAAATCCGATACCATGGTCTTGAGTTGGAAAAGGGTAGAATGCCTTCTCCAGGTCAGGGACGAGGTCCTGCCCCAAGTGGAGGAGTTCAAGTATCTTGGGGTCTTGTTCACGAGTGAGGGAAGGGTGGAGCGTGAGATCGACAGGCGGATTGGTGCTGCGTCTGCAGTGATGCGGGCGTTGTACCGGTCTGTTGTGGTGAATAGGGAGCTGAGCCGAAAGGCGAAGCTCTCAATTTACCGGTCGATCTACGTTCCTACCCTCACCTATGGTCACGAGCTTTGGGTAGTGACCAAAAGAACGAGATCGCGAATACAAGCGGCCGAAATGAGTTTTCTCCGCAGGGTGGCTGGGCTTTCCCTTAGAGATAGGGTGAGAAGCTCGGTCATCCGGGAGGGGCTCAGAGTAGACCCGCTGCTCCTCCACATCGAGAGGAGCCAGTTGAGGTGGCTCGGGCATCTGATTAGGATGCCTCCTGGACGCCTCCCTGGTGAGGTTTTCCGGGCACGTCCAACCGGGAGGAGACCCAAAGGAAGACCCAGGACACGCTGGAGAGATTATGTCTCTCGGCTGGCCTGGGAACGCCTTGGGATTCCCCCGGAGGAGCTGGCCCAAGTGGCTGGGGAGAGGGAGGTCTGCGCTTCCCTCCTTAGGCTGCTGCCCCCGCGACCCGACTCCGGATAAGCGGAAGACAATGGATGGATGGATGGATTTATAAGTGAAAAACTGCAAAGGAAACGACGTCTGTCAAGTTGGCATCTCCACAGATTGCAAATTTAGCAATGATGCATTCTGTGCTTGGTTATCCAAACACTAACGCTGATTTTTTTATTTTTTTATTTACCCTTCCAGAATATAAATAGTGTAAAACAAACATACTTGAAAGAAATAACAAAATGATTGTGCAAAGTTGACATCTGATTACCTTAAATAGAATAGAACTTTATTGATCCCACATGGGGAAATTTGGTTTCAGAACAACCATCCAGGTTTGACATACAGAACATTCAAAGACACAACAGGATCAGGCTCAACTGTGGGCAGGCTGCTATGCTGATAGCACTCCCGTTGAAGATTAGAAAGGAGCCTCACAAGGGTAGGCAGGGGTGAGGGAGAAAAAACATATGCCCCCCCCCCCCCCCCCCCCCCCCATCCTAGAGGGGACCCATTGCTACAGAGACTCCAGTGCGCAGCGTAAATGTGTGCAATTCGATCCCTACCGCTCAGAGTTGGGAGGGTGGTTGTGAGTGGGGTGGAGGATGCATTAGCCTCTTTTATGAAACAATGCCGCCAATTTGCCGCAACGCTGAGGCGGCATCTGAGAGCCTAAGGTCATTTATAAGAGCTCAAACCGTGGCGGTAATGTGGCGCAATCGTGTCCTTTTTATAAAAAATTACGCGATGGCGGTATGAAGGGGATATGGGAGCGGTATCTGCTCTGTCACGGATTTCCATGTATCTTGGACATAACTTGCTTTTTATTGAGATCAAAGCCACACTTGTTAAGTTTTTTTGACAAGCCGCTCCTAAAGGCGTGTGTCCTCCACAGTCCCCGTGAAATGTCAGGTGATCTGAGCTCCAGCTCTAACAGAGAGAAGCTCCCGGATCTCTGCATCGCTCCAGTTTATCATCTCAGCTGGTTCTGTTTAAAAAAGCAAAACTTAAGCCCGTGTTTACTTTCATTTTCAACATAGTTTCTGGACGGAGCTTGGCATTAATTCATCACGAGATCATGACCTCCCTCTGTTGCGCCAAGGCGTAATAGAATAGAATAGAATAGACTTTATTGATCCCACAGTGGGGAAATTCACTTGTTACAGCAGCACCATCACTCAAAAGGATAATTAGAAAAAAAAATAAAAACAAGGGTACATGTATATACACATAGGAAGTAATCTAGTATTGTAATCTTAGATCACCAAAAAACCACAAATAAAAATGAAAAAACCACAATGCTACATACAAGATGATACCAGTACAGCTTAAACTGAGGAGTTCTACACTCTTACTGCAGAGGGGATGAAAGATCTGTGGTAGCGTTCTGTTTTACATCTGGGATGTCTAAGTCTGCCTCTGGAGGAGCTGTCTATGGTCTCCACAGTGGAGTGCAATGGATGGGAGGGGTTTCTTAAGATGGAGGTCATCTTCCCCAGCATTATCCTTTCACACGTCTCCTCAACTGTATCCAGTGGGCAGCCTAGAACCGAGCTAGCTTTGGTAGCTAGCTTGTTCAGTCTCTTCCTGTCTCTGTCAGAGCTGCCTACACCCCAACAGACCACAGCAGAATGAATAACAGAGCCAACAACAGAGTGATAAAAGGATTTCAGCAGCTGGGAGTTAACTCCGAAGGACCTCAGCCTCCTCATGAGATGGAGGCGGCTTTGGCCCTTCTTATACAGAGCATCTGTGTTGATGGACCAGCACTAGCTACAGCAGGCTGCAGCAGTGTTGTTTACGGTAGTTGTAATTCCACTTTCAACCAGTAGGGCGGAGGAGCAGGAAACTGCTCTGTGTTACTTTAAATGCATTCATGATCCTGTCACATTCAGAGTTTATAAAAGTTGTTGCAAAAAAAGGAAAGGAATGTAGATAAACATTCAAGACTTTTAAGGGAAGTATAAGAATTTATACAATAATAATAATCTGATATATAAAATGTCACTGGTTCGAAACCAAAGAGGAACTACAGAGGGAAAACCAAATCTAAAACATAGGGGGACAAAATCTCACTCACAAAGTGGTTAAACAAAGCCCTGTTGTTATTATTATTATTAGTAGTAGTAGTAGAAGTAGTAATAGTAGTAGTAGTAAATCAGACACAGCAGATTTTAAGATTCATTGTGTATATACATGAAAACATGAAAGCATTTTTACTTTTTTTTCTTTCAGAAAATCAAAAAAGTTGTACACAAAGTAGGGATGTCCAGATCCGATCACGTGATCGGAAATCAGTCCCAATCACGTGGTTTCAGACTCAATCGGGATCGGATGTTACTTCCTGATCCAGACTCGGATACAGGGTTTGAACTACGGGAGAGCTAAGGGGAACTCAGTTCTCCTGAAAGGTTGTCGGGCTCCCCTGAAGCCCTCAACTTACACACCCAGAGGGAGCCAGAAAAAACATCCAGTTTCTGCCTATATTACATTATTTATATGGACTCTCAGTGCACTGGGAATTCTTTTGAGCGGAGAGGCAGAGAGCAGCAGAGCGCCGATTGTTGATGCACTTTGCAGACAGCTGTATCTCATGAGGTGGAAAAGAAGGAAGCCAGGAAACTGTTTTTTTCTGGTGGATGGAGAGAAGCAGGAAGAAAAGAGACAGACAGGAAAACAGTCAAATAAAAAGCAAGTAAACCAAATAAAGTTCTTGAAAAGGAAAATGTAGGTAGATTTATCCCACTACACGTTTTTAACTTTATAAAGCAATAATTTATAAGCATGTAATATTTATACATTTGACACAATTCAGATCACCTTAGGGCCGTTTCAAGGCATTTTGGGGACCAAGGCAAAATAGACCCCTGCCAGGAATTTTAAGTTAAGGTGTTATTTGTTTTTATATTAGACTTTTTTATATTTGCAATGAAGTCCAAAAGTGAAGAATTTATGTTATTTATTACTTCATTGTTCAAACTACCTCACAGAAGTGATCTGTTTAACAGAATTGTTAAATGTTAAAATAGTTTTCATTAAAAAATAAGGAACATTCTGGATCTGTTTCTTTGCTTTCTTTATTCTTTTTTTATGTTTCTAAAGTATCGGATCAGGACTCAGTACCAGGCAAATGCTCAAAATCAAATGACTCGGACTTGGGGGCAAAAAAACCTGATCAGGACATCCCTAACACAAAGTGTGGTATTTGAAATTCTTTTTTTTTTTTTTGCATGCTTCTATATTAGCAGTATAGCTATAATAACACTGTGACCATGGTCTTATATAGTTTTATACAGGGAGATTTAAATAATAATAAAACTGGTGCAACTCACTTCCTCATTACTTGTTCTATCAGTGGCATAAACATCTTTCTGTTCGACACCCTATGTCATTTGGTTGAAAAAAATACTTCAAATCTATAAAGGGAAATCTCAGGGAGAGGAAAGAAAATCACAAACAACAAATTTTGCTCCTGTTTAATTATATTTTTTACTTGTTTTTTGTTTTAGTGGTTCACTTCACAAGCTTTCCACAATGGTATATTATCTGTCATGACGTAAGTTCCTCTTTACCAGAAAATAAAACAAGTTTTCTCAGATTTTTGTAACAATTGAATGCATTCAGATAATGGTGGCTATGTGGGATTCAAGAGACTGAAAAAAAAGACGTAAAGGTCTGACATAACAAGAATATAGACCTGTTGGTCCAGTGTTTACGTGGTTGTGTTTGAAACAGACACTGTACATTTTAACACACTGAGGGTTAAATTGAGAGCTACTTGCTCTAATAAAAGCAGAGGATTTGCTTTTTATGCTGATCATTGGCACAGTTGATCAGATAGTTGAATGGGATTTGGGTTATTTTATTTACACTCAAGGCATGTAGGAGGAAACCAGAGTATCCGGAGGAGTCAGTGA
The DNA here is from genome assembly GCA_006937985.1 of Aphyosemion australe. Lineage (NCBI taxonomy): Eukaryota > Metazoa > Chordata > Actinopteri > Cyprinodontiformes > Nothobranchiidae > Aphyosemion > Aphyosemion australe. The sequence goes on from SSNS01000127.1 coordinate 99,210, forward strand.
AACTCTGAAAACACAAACTTCAGACAAGAGTCACATTCTTCGACTATTAGCTGAATTGTGCGACTTGTTTTCAAGGAGAAGTACATAAATGAAATTAGGAGGAAAATGCAAACACATTTTAGAAGCAAGGACTATAAAATAAATGAAACAGGATAAGTGATATTCACAGATACTCAGTGATTAATGCAGCTCATTACCTTAATTAATAGTGATAAACTATTAAACAGGTATCTATCCATCTCTTAGAGATGAAGCATTGGCTCTTTTCCAGTTTCACATCTATTCTCGTCTTAAAATGGGACCAAAACATGTTGCACATCTTTGCAGTAAGTAAACATCACAGGAGCCAACAACCCTCATGATGGATGGAGTGGAGAGGGAAACTTGTAAATTCAAAAGCTCGCAAGTGCACTTTCTCAAGTTGACATTCAGACGGTTCATGTTTGAGCAAACACACTCACTCTGTGACTTTTGTCTGTTCCAGTCAGATTGTTAGAATCACCTTCTTACAGCCAGGTATGCTGCACACACAAGTAATTCAACTTCTGTCTTTCTTTTGCTCTGTACTTAATGCACAATTGTCCAACTAGAATAACACAATGAGTAATAATAAGTATAACTTGGAAGATGTTTCTTTAATGTTCTGATAGCCTGGGGAAAAACTGCTTTTGAGTCTAGTGGTTGTTGTGTACTGTCATCTGTGGCGCTCTTTGGAAGGGCAGGGACGCGGGGTGTGTGGATAGCTTGAGTGTTCTCTTCTGATTTCTCTTTCCTACTTCCTCAGTCTATAGGAGGCTGGGTGGAGGGCAGGTTGGCACCTCTGACACTATGTGCAGTGTATTGATAGTCTTCTACAGTCTGATTCTGTCTAGTTTGGTTGCTGAGTCAAACCATACTGTCATGAGAGAATAAACTTAATTATGGTCAAGAAAATGTGAGGGCTGTGTTGAGCATAAAGGTTATCTGACTGCACCAGTGTCTGTAAGCAGACTCATCTTCTCAAATAAGGTGAACAACTGTTGTCATCTGCAAACTTGAGTTGTCCAAGAAACAAATCATATTGATATAGAGGAACTTGTTAAGATATAAGATGAATTTAAAATGTCATATTTGTTGTTTTATAAGGTTAAATCTGATCTTTTTCAACCGATTCCGAGTCCTTTGAAAGTCACGTGATCGGATCGGAGCATCCCTAGTTTGAACTGTGGTAGATTTTTGAATACTGGCTGTAGGTGGAGTAGATAGTGTTTGTTTGGATGTTCGTATTGCTTTCACAGATCCTAGAGTTTCCTGAGATTCATTTCCAACAATTGTTAATTGATCTCTTTGTTGGTTGAGGTGTTATAAAAGATGTTCATTTTCATTTCATTTATTTATTTATAATGCACCATACTACAACCGATCAAGGCTGCCCAAGGTGCAATACATGATAAAGTAATAAAACACATATATTAAAAATAAAAGCAACAATAAAAACCATGGATCAAAATTAATTGCCCAAAGCAATCAAATACACAATAAAAAAAGTAAGATCAAAGAAAAAAACACCTAAAATAGTAAAAATGGATACAAACATTCCAGGGTTTTAGATAATAAAAGAATAAATAAAACTGCCAAGTAGATTTAAAATACTGCTTGAGTTTAAAAGGGTGAGCGTTTGATATCTACAGGTAGTTCATTCCAAAGTCTTGGGGCCCAGATTGCAAATGCTCGCTCGCCCCGGGACCTATGGTTAAACCTAGGCTCAACCAATAAATCTCAATCTGCAGGGCGGAGAGGTATTTTTGTAACATACCTTATTAAGAGCTCAGAAAAATATGGTGGCGTTAATCCTGCAAGTCATTGGAAAACATAAACAAGGATTTTCATTTCAATGCAATTTGTCACCGGCAGCCACCTTAGTGCATTCAAAGCAGGAGATAAATGCTCCCATTTTTTTACCCCATAATTGAACCTTGCAGCTGCATTTTGTACCATCTGCAATCTAGCAGTTGCAGAGTCATTCCCCCATACAGCGAGTTGCAATAATCAAGTCATGAAATTACAAATGCATGTGTGACAATCTCTAGGTCCTTCCTCGAAATCATTGACTTGATTTTTGACAAGCAGCGTAAATGAAAAAAAACATGATCTGACCACTGCATTTTATAAAACTAAACATCTTTTATATCAACATTTTTTATATACATTATAAAAGATGTTGATGTTGGAACCTCAGTCGTTGATACTGTGAACAACTTTGGTATTATTTCAAGAGCCTCAGTAGATTGTTTTTCCACTGATTCTCCCATAACAGAAAATGCATTGTTTATTGAAGAATGTAACTGGTGCATATCACTCAGGGTGTAGTCTTCTGGTGATGTAGCAGGTAAGGAATTTAGTTATGCTGTAACCCAATCATCACTTTTGATGTTTCTGAATATGTAGTTGAATCTGTTGTAGGTGTTGGTGCTTTTTCTGTTGGTGTGTTCATGATTTTTTCTGTAGATGTGCTCGCTGGCATTGGATTGCCATGTGATAAAGGAGAAATACTAATGGACATGCTTTCACATATCCTAGCTGTCACAGCTGTGATCTGTGACAGCTGAACCCTGTTGTATGGTAAATGTCGAACTACCAAAGATGTTTTCTGAGGTCGTTGATGCGGGAGTTTTGTGTGCTGATGAAGCATTTCTCCCTGATGATACAGTGACTGGTTTACATTGGGTGAATGGCTGGTTTTGCAACATTCATTGGCATCAGTCCAGGATGCAGCATATGTACCAGTACTTCCCTCTTCTGTAGAAACATTATATCGCTTTTTTCTCAACTCACATTATATGTGAGTTGTTGGGTTTTGCTCAAGTCTAGATGTTTCTTTCCCATCTGATGTTAATGCATTTCCTTGTGGATATGTAGGATATATGTTAGGTGGGTTTGTGCTTAAATTAATGTCCATGGTGACTGCAAAACAAGCAGAGCAGACAACTGTTTGTAAGGGGAAGAACAAAAAGTCATATATTATTGTACATACAGTACATTGTATTATTTACACGTCCCATTATGTCCCATAATGTTAATTGTATATTGGTGATTCTGCGCTGAACATCACTAAACCTCTCACAATAGAATCAAAGACATTATGGGACTATTCTCAAAAGGTTTAGTTTAATTTCTTTTTGAATAATTAAACATTGTAAAACCATGTTTTATAAAATTATAACAATGATTATTAATTATTGGTCATTTACAGTCATATGACTCTATTTCCCCATAGAAATTGCCAGAACCTTATAAATGCGATCGTGTATTAGGTGGACAATACACCTTGACTAACCAGGAGACGAAGGGATGACTCACCTGCCAACAGGCCTAAAAATAATCCATTGTTCATGGTGCCAACTGATGGTCCTTTATCTGTAAACAAAGAGACGATGTTGGATAAATTCTGTTCATTTTTGCTTTTATGTTCATATCGTTACACCTCCTACATAAACAAGTCACATTTTAATAGCTGCACCTTTCATGTGGTTGTGCAACTATTGAGCAGTTTGGGAAAAGAGAAATATGAAATTGCACTAAAAAGTTCCTATTGCACATCTCAACTTTTTCACGTGGTATTAGATATGTTTGTTTATTTTTTTGGTTTTGTACATAATCTTCTGTGCCATGTGCCCCATGTAAGTTATAACAGCCCTACCCTCTCCCTCTCACCCTTAATTTAGGTGTATCTTTTTTTCTAGAAACCAGACTTTCATTTTACCTTTTTTTTAGTGATCTTGATCAATTATCCTTAAGGCTTTTCTGAAGTTTGTGGATTTTGGACACTTTTTCAGTTTTTCTGTTCAGCCCTTATTTTTTTAACCGTATTGTACAGTTTGTGACTTTAAGAAGGACTAAAGTAGACAAGTGGAGGACAAAAGAAGAAATATAATACCATAAAAAACTCTCCAGCACATGGCCAGTGTTTAAAAGTCATGTTTTTAAGATATGGAAGCAAAGCATCCAGATAAAACGTGACCTGAAAGATGCTCCATCCTTCAGTTGTCAAGTTTTCAGCTAACTGCTACTTGGTGATAACCTCAGTAGTAAAATTCTCTACTCTGTGTGTTGTATTGGATATCTTTTTATAAATTCTTTAAAATATAAATGATTTTTGGTTTTGTATTTGATTCAAGCTGTTGGTACCAATTTTAGGAGTTAGCTAATAGCCACCAAGCTAACAATCCAAGTCAAGTTATTTTCTTTGCTAAATCATATGTTGTGTCAACACTGGTTCATTCTTTGAGTTTATGAACCTTTTTATTCCTGAATGATTTACAAGTCAAAGGTAAATAGCTTAACAAAACCATCTCCCTGAAAATGGTCAGGTATTGAACTGAAAAGCAAAACTAAAAAAGTAAAGAAAAGTAGCAAAGTAAGCTGAGCCGGAAGGTGAAGCTCTCAATTTACTGGTTGATCTATGTTGATAGCCTCAACTATGGTCATGAGCTTTGGGTAGTGACCAAAAGAATAAAACTGCGGATACAAATGTCTGAAATTAGTTTTCTCTGCAGGGTGTCTGGGCTCTCCCTTAGAGAGTCATGCAGTTAGAACCATCTCTGAGTCCGGTAGTGGTTGGGCCCTCTGTGCAGCTGTATCAGACCAGAGTGTGTAGGGTGTGTATGGGGAGTGTGAGTGGGTGTATTACGTGCATTCTTGTGTGTCTAGGTTGAATGCATTTTTGAGTGAGCAAGAGGGTGGGAGTGTGTGATTGTGTTTGTGTGGGAATGCCTATCTGTCAGCTAGAGTCTTGGACTCCTCCCCTCTCCTGGGACATCTTGTGATGCTATAACATCTTGACCTAACCTCCCCCTGCCTCAATTCCTGCTGGTGGGTGATACCTCGGTCTGCCTGCATATTTGCAGCTCTCGTATCTGGGGCTGGAGGTTTTTGGCATCTGTCGGCTCGCTCCTGGTGGTTGCCTGGTGGGGTCTGGGCCCTGGGCTCTGTCGGTTCTCTGCGCCCTTGGGTCTCGGGCCACTGTGCAGTGTGTACAGGTGTCAGACGACACAAACCCCATCCTCAACATCTGATGACCTGTATAATGTACTTGAACTAATTGCAAATTAGGGTTCCTGGTCATTTTAAAGGTTTTTAAACAAGTCTGAGACTAGAAGTTCTGGTCAAAGATGACTGAGGTGATTAATTCCTTAATGCAAGCAACGACTTATGAAAGTAAGATACTTGCTTTGTGTTATGAGGCAGTATGTGTGTGTGATAAAATAAAGGGTTTGATAACAAAAATACATTGGAAAGAGGAAAGAGCAAGAAGAGTAGTACAATATCATAAGTGTTAGCCACAGAAGTGTGTGTGTGTGTGTGTTGTGAGCAGTGTTAATGTTGACAAGAAATTTTAATTTAGTTTTAGTCATAGTCTTTTGACTAAAATTCAAAAGCATTTTAGTCACAATTTAGTCATCCAATTTCTTTTTAATTTTAGTCTTATTTTAGTCGACTAAAATAGTAAACAATTTTAGTCGATTGAAATAGAAAATAATTTTAATTTCATAACCAGGGGAAACCCCGGATGTGTACTCACCAAGCAAATTTTTTTCAGATGATCACATCTAACGCATTTCCTCCCAGCCGTGGACATTTTTCCCTTTTAGACATAAACTGTTACCAGCATAGACATTCGGTTAGCGGTAGCTTGTTCAAACAGCGGCCATTTCTGGACTCTGATTGGTTCTTTTCTTGTCTAGTCCCGCCTGTTCCATTTGTTGATTGGTTCTTTTTTCCGTTGTCCCATCCTTTCCGTTTTCTTATTGGAATTTTGTTTCTGTCAATTTTCACTGTCGTCTCTTATTTGTCAACAAAAATGTCGATCAGTATTCGTCATAATTTAGTCTTTATTGGTGTGTATTTTTTAGTTTTCATTTCGTTTTACTCCGCAAAAATTCATTCATCACGAAAAAAGAAACGAAAATATTTTGTCAACGAACACTGATTGTGAACACATGTATGTGCACATAACTGTGTGTATGTGTTGTGTGTGGTTTCTCCCTGAAATTATTTACTACTGGGTGTGGAGGATCCCAGGCCCACCCCTCCCAGGCCCTGAAGCAGGCCAAGGGGAACATCTAGATATCTACTGTAGATAGAAATTAATGTGTGGTTGCTTGGGATCTGCTGAAAATGGACCATCTTAGAGGGTGTGACAGCTGTCACACCTCAGAAGAAGGGCTGTCTGGTAATGTTTGTTAATTTTGAGTGTTTGATTTATGTTTCTATGAATTAATTGTTTCTTTGAGTTACCAGTGGTCTTGGAGTTGTTGCTGGTGCACCACACAGAGGGAGCCCAGCTGTAGTGGATCTCCTTCCTTGGCCTAATCAGCCCCATTGGGTCATACCAATTCTCAAAGGGGAGAAGATTTTCTAATTGATTGTGTTATTAGTTATTCTTTGTATGTAGATGATGGATTATGAAAGTAAAATGTATTCATTTTAGTTTCCCAAACATAATGGACTGATTAGTATGTGTATGCTATGTGTAGTTTACTTATGTTCTGTGTTAACTGATGTCTCCCCACCTTATTGTGTTGACAGTGGTCTGATCAGCCACTATTTAAGTTGTTCCTGTTGTGTCTGTGAAAGGTTTTTTACATGTCTGGAGTCAGGTCCTGTGTTTGTTATGTTATTTCAGTATGAGTTGGAACCCTTTTTGAGAGAAAGAAAAGAAAAAACAAGTAATAAATGAAGACGTCAAAGAAATCAACAGTGCTCTCCTGGCTGGTTTTGTGCAAGTCCCTGACAGAGGGGAAACCCCCAGACAGCTCCTCTCAACCTTCTGCACTGATATTATCTGATCCATGTGGGATTAGGTGCTTGTAGGGTGGGAAAAACAAACAACCAATGTAAACTTGTATATCAGTTTATTTATTAGAATGACCTAAAAATACTTCATACATTTTGTTTACGTGACTGAAATAACAGGAATGTTATAGCATTAGTTAACGTAAAGCAGTGCTGAATATTTGATATATTCATATTAATGACATAATAAATTAAAGTGATAGAATACTTAATTTCAAAAATTTATATCATAAATACATGAAAAGAAAAAACTGGTTAATCATATAAGACTCTGTTCATACATCATACATTTCTTTTACTGCACAGAGAGAATTCTTCAGGATTTACATGGACATTATCACCAAGTACACAGTCCTAAAGGACAAATCTTCATGTTCAACTTTAATAATGATAAATTACATTACAGTCAAGTGATAAGTAACATTTTAATAAATTAATAGAGGAAAATGTTACCCATAAATTTGACTAAACATACTAAATACACAAAAATAATAAAATCATTTCCTTCATTGACTGGATTTCAGGGCTACAGATCAGCCATCTGTAACCAAACAGGTTTTTTTTGGATGTATATGTAAAATTTTCCATTCATGAGACGGTCTTGGTTTCCAACTGGAACAAAGTCTTTGTTCATACCAGTGACATTTAGGATGCTCAACAGAAATCAGCAGCAATGCTACTGCTGGCTTGACAGCAGCCATGATAACAGAACCATGCAGGCTGCAGTAATGAGACTGATCTGGTGGTTGACCCCACCCGACAACACTACTGTGAATGTAAAGAAACAGAAACACAACTTTAGCAAAATGCTCATGACTACTCTTTATAAATATGTATAAATATATATTCAAAATAATATTTATTGTTACTTACGTGTGCCATTTACATAAATTGAATAAATATCAATGTTGAATGCTGTGACATTCGGTGCTGCATTGATCAAAACTCTTCCAATTTCAGTGAAATTGGGAACAAATATTGTTGCAAATCGAATGTCTGCATGATTGATGATTGACCCGTTGCTGCAAAAGACAATATTTTGTCAGAACAAATTTATTATTAATAGCCATATTATTTCATCAGTATACCAAAGCCAAATTACCTGTATGAGAACACATCAAAAGAGCGGAATGTGGAATATGACTGTCGGTAGTATGGTTCAAGCTGCAGACAGGGACAAGAAGTAATACATTTTAAAATCCGTGCTTCAAAACATTGTAGCAGTTATTAGATTTTTTTGTGTGTACAACTCATACATCCAATATAAAAATCAAAATGACTTTGCATGGGTTTCTCACACCAATCTTTCATGGCTGGAAAACTTTGTAAATGGTTCTAAAGAATGACTAGAAAAAACTTGAGATTTCACTAATTATTCTGTTTATTTTATAATCAGTTTTTTTCTTGACAGAAATAGAGAAACAAATTTGTAAATTAAAAAAATGATACTCTAATCAACTATATAGTTGCAATGTCATCTCTAAACCATAATACAATTATTTGGCTATTGTAAGGACAAACAAATTGACTTACAGTTGTTTTAATTAGTGAAGCTCGTTTTGTAAACGCTGAAGATGATGGATTTTCCAACTCAGTAGTAAATGTTTCTCCAACAGACCTAAAGGTCACCTGCAGTGTTGTTACTGACTCAGCAGTTGTAGTAATAGTAGTAGGAGCAGTAGTTGCTGTTGTTGGGTTAGTTGTAACAGCAATAGTTGGAGCAGATGATGCTGTAGTTATCACACTCGTCGCTATGTTTGTAGCAGAGGATGCTATAGTTGTAGCACTGGTTGCTGTGCTTATAGCAGGTGATGTTGCAGTTGCATTGGTGGCTGTAGGAACTGTAGCATTAGTAATGGGGGCTACAGTTGGTATGTTAATAATACCTACAAAGGAAAAACATGAAATGAGATTCATCAATAAATGTTGCCTCAAAAATTACTTTAATATGTTTTTAAAATGTAGCTATGTGAATGTTGCATGGTAGGTTCATTTTAAATGTTACTGTGTTAAATAAAAAAATTCACTACATCTTAAAATAAAAGAAACTTGTCATTACAATTTAAAGAAAAGTCTGAGTGAGTTGCTGCAATTAGTCATTCAAGCACATGAAGTGAGGAAAAAGGGAATTTTCCTTGAATTCTAATTTTAAATGTATGAGAACGTTAATCAAATGTCTTGAAAAGAAGGGAAATTGGAAGCTCAAATATAAATTTAATTGCAGATATCCTTAAAGAGTCAAATGCATTTTATTTTATATATATAAAAAACATAAATACTTCAATAAAAGCATGTTGTATGTAAACAAAGGTCCATGCATCATTGTTTTAGTGAAGTGTTTGACCACTCATTATTTACCTGTTATTTGGATAGATGAAGCTTGAAAGGTTACATTGAAGGTGAGGTTGGTATTAGTCGCAGCTTGTACTAAGGTTTGTTGAACCTCAGTAGCCGTTGGGATTTGAACAGCTGGTGTGGTGTTATTAAACTGTACCTCAATCTTTGCTTCAGTAGCATTCATTCGTATTTCAACTTCTCTGCAGGATATCAGTACATGAGAATGTTAAAAAAAACATTAACATCTCTCAAAAACAAAATGTCAACTTTATCTTTCAACTTTTGGGAATACACACGTTGAACATAACCTGCAATAAAGATGACATTGCTTGGAAAATGTAAAATATGGTTTAGTTAAAAAGAAAAGGAACTTACATGAATTCTATCACAAAGCAGCCAATAACGAGAGGCCCAAATTTAGCCCTGTAAATTATGAGGCACTGTGGAAAATAAACATATACAAATATGAGATTAACATAATATATAATCAAATAATAGTTCCTAAACAAATACAGATTTTTTCACTAAAGTTTGAAAAAACATTTGAACTTACTGTTTCTACCACTCTTGCTTCAAGAGCCTGGTACTCTGTGCTGGACTTATTCTGAAATGCCGGAATAAATGGTTCTATCACTGTTGCTGCAACTACATAAGCTGGAGTAGGAGCTATTGTTGTAGTGGTAGCAGTAGTCGTGGTTGTTGTTCGAGCAGTTGTGGTGGTAGTTGGAGCAGTCGTGGTTGTTGTTCGAGCAGTTGTGGTTGTAGTTGGAGCAGTCGTGGTCGTTGTTGTTCGAGCAGTTGTGGTGGTAGTTGGAGCAGTCGTGGTTGTTGTTCGAGCAGTTGTGGTGGTAGTTGGAGCAGTTGTGGTTGTTGTTCGAGCAGTTGTGGTTGTTGTTGGGGCAGCTGTGGTGGTAGTTGTAGCAGTTGTAGTGGAAGTTGGAGCAGTCGTTGTTGTTGTTCGAGCAGTTGTGGTTGTAGTTGGAGCAGTCGTGGTTGTTGTTCGAGCAGTTGTGGTGGTAGTTGGAGCAGTCGTGGTTGTTGTTCGAGCAGTTGTGATGGTAGTTGGAGCAGTCGTGATTATTGATGGGGGAGCTGTGATGGTAGTTGGAGCAGTCGAGGTTGTTGTTCGAGCAGTTGTGGTGGTAATTGTAGCAGTCGTGATTGTTGTTGGGGCACCTGTGGTGGTAGTTGTGGCAGTTGTAGTGGAAGTTGGAGCAGTCGTGGTTGTTGTTCGAGCAGTTGTGGTGGTAGTTGGAGCAGTTGTAGTTGTTGTTCGAGCAGTTGTGGTGGTAGTTGGAGCAGTTGTGGTTGTTGTTCGAGCAGTTGTGGTGGTAGTTGGAGCAGTTGTGGTTGTTGTTCGAGCAGTTGTGATGGTAGTTGGAGCAGTTGTAGTTGTTGTTCGAGCAGTTGTGGTGGTAGTTGGAGCAGTTGTAGTTGTTCGAGCAGTTGTGGTGGTAGTTGGAGCAGTTGTGGTTGTTGTTCGAGCAGATGTGGTGGTAGTTGGAGCAGCTGTAGTTGTCGTTAGGGCAGTTGTGGTGGTAGTTGGAGCAGTCGTGGTTGTTGTTTGAGCAGTTGTGGTGGTAGTTGGAGCAGTTGTGGTTGTTGTTCGAGCAGTTGTGGTGGTAGTTGGAGCAGCCGTAGTTGTCGTTGGGGCAGTTGTGGTGGTAGTTGGAGCAGTCGTGGTTGTTGTTGGAGATCTTGTCGTTGTTGGAGCAGCTGTGGTAGTTGTTGGGGCTGTTGCGATAGTAGTTGGTGCAGCTGTGTTTGTTGTTGAAGCAGCTGTGGTTGTTGTTGGGGCTGTTGTGGTTGTTGATGGGGCAGCTGTGGTTGTAGTTGGAGCAGCTGTTGTTGTTGTTGGAGCTCTTGTGGTTGTCGTTGGGGCAGCTGTGGTTGTAGTTTGAGCAGCTGTTGTTGGGGCAGCTGTGGTAGTAGTTGGTACAGCAGTGGTTGTTGTTGGAGCAGCTGTGGTTGTTGTTGGAGCAGCTGTGGTTGTTGGGGCTGCTGTGGTTGTTGTTGGTGCAGCTGTGGTTGTTGATGGAGATGACGTGGTTGTTGTTGGAGCAGCTGTGGTTGTTGATGGAGCTGATGTGGTTGTAGTTGGAGCGCCTCTGGTAGTAGTTGGTGCAGCTGGGGTTGTTGTTGGGGCTGCTGTTGTAGTTGTTGGGGCAGCTGTGGTAGTAGTTGGTGCAGCTGTGGTTGTAGTTGGTGCAGCTGTGGTTGTTGTTGGAGCAGCCGTGGTGGTAGTTTGTGCAGCTGTGGTTGTTGTTGGAGCAGCTGTAGTTGTTGATGGTGCTGATGTGGTTGTTGTTGGAGCAGCTGTGGTTGTTGATGGTGCAGCTGTGGTTCTTGATGGAGCTGATGTGGTTGTTGTTGGAGCAGCTGTGGTAGTAGTTGGTGCAGCTGTGGTTGTTGTTGGTGCAGCTGTGGTTGTTGATGGAGCTGATGTGGTTGTTGTTGGAGTAGCTGTGGTAGTAGTTGGAGCAGCTGTGGTAGTAGTTGGTGCAGCTGTGGTTGTTGTTGGGGCTGCTGTGGTAGTTGTTGGGGCTGCAGTGGTTGTAGTTGGTGCAGCTCTGGTTGTAGTTGGAGCAGCTGTGGTTGTTGATGGAGCTGATGTGGTTGTTGTTGGAGCAGCTGTGGTAGTTGTTGCAGCTGTTGTTGTTGTTGGAGCAGCTGTGGTTGTTGATGGAGCTGATGTGGTTGTTGTTGGAGCAGCTGTGGTAGTAGTTGGTGCAGCTGTGGTTGTAGTAGGTGCAGCTGTGGTTGTTGGAGCAGCTGTGGTAGTTGTTGGGGCTACTGTGGTAGTAGTTGGAGCAGCTGTGGTTGTTGATGGAGCTGATGTAGTTGTTGTTGGAGCAGCTGTGGTAGTAGTTGGGGCAGCTGTGGTTGTTGATGGAGCTGATGTGGTTGTTGTTGGAGCAGTTGTGGTAGTTGTTGGGGCTGCTGTGGTTGTAGTTGGAGCAGCTGTTGTAGTAGTTGGAGCAGATGTGGTAGTAGTTGGAGCAGCTGTGGTAGTAGTTGGTGCAGATGTGGTTGTTGTTGGGGCTGCTGTGGTTGTAGTTGGAGCAGCTGTGGTTGTAGTTGGTGCAGCTGTGGTTGTAGTTGGTGCAGCTGTGGTTGTAGTTGGTGCAGCTGTGGTTTTTGATGGAGCTGATGTGGTTGTTGTTGGAGCAGCTGTGGTTGTTGTTGGAGCAGCTGTGGTTGTTGTTGTTGGAGCAGCTGTGGTTGTTGATGGAGCTGATGTGGTTGGTGTTGGAGCAGCTGTGGTTGTAGTGGTTGCAGCTGTAGTAGTTGTTGGAGCAGCTGTGGTAGTTGTTGCGGCTGCTGTGGTAGTAGTTGTTGCAGCTGTAGTAGTTGTTGGAGCAGATGTGGTAGTTGTTGGTGCAGCTGTGGTTGTTGATGGAGCTGATGTGGTAGTTGTTGGAGCAGCTGTGGTAGTAGTTGGTGCAGCTGTGGTTGTTGTTGGGGCTGCTGTGGTTGTAGTTGGTGCAGCTGTCGTTGTTGTTGGAGCTGATGTGGTTGTTGTTGGAGCAGCTGTGGTAGTAGTTGGTGCGGCTGTGGTTGTAGTTGGTGCAGCTGTGGTTGTAGTTGGTGCAGCTGTGGTTGTTGTTGTAGCTGATGTGGTTGTTGTTGGAGCAGCTGTGGTAGTAGTTGGTGCGGCTGTGGTTGTAGTTGGTGCAGCTGTAGTTGTAGTTGGTGCAGCTGTCGTTGTTGTTGGAGCAGCTGAGGTAGTTGTTGGGGCTGCTGTGGTTGTTGATGGAGCTGATGTGGTTGTTGATGGAGCTGATGTGGTTGTTGTTGGAGCAGTTGTGGTAGTTGTTGGGGCTGCTGTAGTTGTAGTTGGTGCAGCTGTGGTTGTAGTTGGTGCATCAGTGGTCGTTGTTGGAGCCGATGTGGTTGTTGTTGGAGCAGCTGTGGTAGTAGTTGGTGCAGCTGTGGTTGTAGTTGGTGCAGCTGTCGTTGTTGGGGCTGCTGTGGTAGTAGTTGGTGCAGCTGTGGTTGTAGTTGGTGCAGCTGTGGTTGTTGATGGAGCTGATGTGGTTGTTGATGGAGCTGATGTGGTTGTTGTTGGAGCAGTTGTGGTAGTTGTTGGGGCTGCTGTGGTTGTAGTTGGTGCAGCTGTCGTTGTTGGGGCTGCTGTGGTAGTAGTTGGTGCAGCTGTGGTTGTTATTGGGGCAGCTGTGGTTGTTGATGGAGCTGATGTGGTAGTAGTTGGAGCACCTGTGGTAGTAGTTGGAGCAGCTGTGGTAGTAGTTGGTGCAGATGTGGTTGTTGGGGCTGCTGTGGTTGTAGTTGGAGCAGCTGTGGTTGTAGTTGTTGCAGCTGTAGTAGTTGTTGGAGCAGCTGTGGTTGTTGTTGGAGCAGCTGTGGTTGTTGTTGTTGGAGCAGCTGTGGTTGTTGATGGAGCTGATGTGGTTGTTGTTGGAGCAGCTGTGGTAGTTGTTGGGGCTGCTGTGGTTGTAGTTGGTGCAGTTGTGGTTGTTGATGGAGCTGATGTGGTTGTTGTTGGAGCAGCTGTGGTTGTTGATGGAGCTGATGTGGTTGTTGTTGGAGCAGCTGTGGTAGTAGTTGGTGCAGCTGAAGTTGTAGTAGGTACAGTTGTGGTAGTTGTTGGGGCTGTTGTGGTTGTAGTTGGTGCAGCTGTGGTAGTTGTTGGGACTGCTGTGGTAGTAGTCGGTGCAGCTGTGGTTGTTGATGGAGCTGATGTGGTTGTTGTTGTTGGAGCAGCTGTGGTAGTAGTTGGAGCAGCTGTGGTAGTAGTTGGTGCAGCTGTGGTTGTTGTTGGGGCAGCTGTGGTTGTTGATGGAGATGACGTGGTTGTTGTTGGAGCAGCTGTGGTAGTAGTTGGAGCAGCTGTGGTAGTAGTTGGTGCAGATGTGGTTGTTGTTGGGGCGGCTGTGGTTGTAGTGGTTGCAGCTGTAGTAGTTGTTGGAGTAACTGTGGTAGTTGTTGGGGCTGCTGTGGTTGTAGTTGGTGCAGTTGTGGTTGTTGATGGAGCTGATGTGGTTGTTGTTGGAGCAGCTGTGGTTGTTGTTGTTGTTGGAGCAGCTGTGGTTGTTGATGGAGCTGATGTGGTTGTTGTTGGAGCAGCTGTGGTAGTAGTTGGAGCAGCTGTGGTAGTAGTTGGTGCAGATGTGGTTGTTGTTGGGGCTGCTGTGGTTGTAGTTGGAGCAGCTGTGGTTGTAGTTGGTGCAGCTGTGGTTGTAGTTGGTGCAGCTGTGGTTGTTGATGGAGCTGATGTTGTTGTTGTTGGAGCAGCTGTGGTTGTTGATGGAGCTGATGTGGTAGTTGTTGGAGCAGCTGTGGTAGTTGTTGGGGCTGCTGTGGTAGTTGTTGGTGCAGCTGTGGTTGTTGATGGAGCTGGTGTGGTTGTTGTTGGAGCAGCTGTGGTTGGTGTTGGGGCTGCTGTGGTTGTAGTGGTTGCAGCTGTGGTAGTTGTTGGGGCTGCTGTGGTAGTAGTTGGAGCAGCTGTGGTAGTTGTTGGAGCTGATGTGGTTGTTGTTGGAGCAGCTGTGGTAGTAGTTGGTGCAGCTGTGATTGCTGTTGGAGCAGCTGTGGTAGTAGTTGGTGCAGCTGTGATTGCTGTTGGGGCAGCTGTGGTTGTTGTTGCAGCTGCAGTCATAAATATAGGAGATAAGTTAGATTTGTCACAATGAAAGTAATCCAGTTAAAGAAATTCTTTAACTGAAAGAATTGTTTGTATTTTATACCTAATCATGAATTGTTTTTTATTCATTTGAAAATAATATCAGTCTTTGCATCATGCCTTTGAAATGTCTAATTTCAAATGGATGTTTACATGTTTACAATATGCTGTCTTTTTTTTCTGTAACTCAGAAAATTTTCCAATAACCAATGATTTAATCGCTTTGCTTACTTGGGTTTTCCACAGTAATATTGGAAGTGTCAATTGTGAAGTTGCTGATTCTTGGAGCTTCCATGACCAAAAGATTTATAATTTCAGTGTCATTTGGAACACCTGTTGAATTAAACGTTATGTCTGCAGTGTTCATGATTGACCCAGGCCTGCAAAAGAAATTTAAGAAAAACTGTTCAAATTTAAAACAAATAAATTCTTAGCTATAATTACATGTACACTGAATTCTTAAAAATTACCTGAAATAAATCATTATGAAACTGTAGAAAAACTTAAATTGTCCAGCGAATATTGGCGTGAGCTGCGGAAAGACAAGAAAAATGACAATAGATTCAATATAAATGTCACAAGAAAGCCTTCAAAACATTATTGCAAATAATTTGTCTTATACATAGTCATTCAAAGTGTTCCTGTTAAGTTTTGAAACAGGAATTTGATCAATAAAAAGCATCTTAGCATATGGAAGTTTATGTGGTGAAAACCCAACAAGTTTACTATTTGCCATGAAAAAACCTTGTTCTGATCTGAAAGTTTTTACCTGAAAGTTCTCTGGGTTATGGAGGAGTATTTGTTGTTCATGGAAGTAGACTCCATTGTGTGTTTCTCTTTTTTTTTTAATAAAGAGGCATCAAGAAACTTAAAAAAACATATTTGACTCCTCAACAAAAGTACTGTTCGAATGGGCTTGATGGATGTAGAAAAGCGCAATGGATGATGAGTGAAAGAGAAATACTTAAAAAACATAGATGAGGGGAAAAGACAGATTTGTGTGCCTATAGTGACATAAATCATTTATGAATTAAATTGTTCTCAGTCATGTTTTTGTCAGTATTGTGTTTAATTCACTCGTCTTTCGACATAATCTTAAATAGGGTTACATGTAAGCTGGTGCTTAACTCCAGCAGACATCAAGTGAGAGACAAGGGACACCCTGCATAGGTTGCCAAACAAAACCATGGCCACACAGGAATTAATAACCAGTTACAAACTCACTCATAAAGCTAAAATGCATGTGTTTGCTCTGTGGGGTAAAGCAGAATACTTAGAGGAAACCCAACACAAAGAAAAGCTTCAGCGGGAATTCAAATCTGCGTCCTTCTTAATATTAGGTAACATTGATACTAACTGACCCACCATGCAGTCTTTTTCCAGTAGTTATTTTCGAAAAAAAGAAAAAAATATATATATTGCAAGCATTTGAATATAATGACATGATTAGAGCAACTTAAACTTTTAAATATATTAATTTTCCTGAATAATATACGTTGGTATTTCTTGTAATGTAAAAAGAAAATTCTTTACTTTAAAAAAAGATATTTTGTAGAATTTGAGGAAAAGTAATAAAGAAAATTACTTACTACTATCTCTATGAGGATAACTCGTGCTTTAAAGGTGTCACTGGTTGAAACAAGCAAATCCTCAGAAAATGATGTGTCTGTAGTTCTGAAAGTAAGTCGCCTTGTTACTTTGGCATCTTGAGTGTTTTGAGTTACTGTAGTCGTAACTGTGGTTGTTGGAGCAGCTGTGATTGTTGTTGGGGCTGCTGTGGTTGTTGGAGCTGCTGTGGTTGTTGTTGTAGCGGGTGTTGTTGTAGCTGTTGCTGTTGTTGGAGAAGTTGTGGTTGTTGTTGGAGTTGCTGTTGTTGTTGTTGTTGGAGCTGTTGCTGTTGTTGTTGGGGCAACTGTGGTTGTTGTTGGAGCAGGTGTTGTCGTAGTTGGAGTAGCTGTGGTTGTTGGAGCCACTGTGGTTGTAGTTGGAGCCACTGTGGTTGTGGTTGGAGCAGCTGTGGTTGTTGTTGTTGGGGCTGCTGTTGTAGCTGCTGTGGTTGTTGTTGGAGCAGCTGTTTTTGTTGTTGGAGCAGCTGTGGTTGTTGTAGGGGCTGCTGTGGTTGTAGTTGTAGCTGCTGTGGTTGTAGTTGTAGCTGCTGTGGTTGTAGTTGTAGCTGCTGTGGTTGTTGGGGCTGCTGTTGTAGCTGCTGTGGTTGTTGTAGGGGCTGCTGTGGTTGTTGTTGGAGCAGGTGTTGTGGTAGTTGGAGTAGCTGTGGTTGTTGTTGGAGCCACTGTGGTTGTAGTTGGAGCCACTGTGGTTGTGGTTGGAGCAGCTGTGGTTGTTGTTGGGGCTGTTGTGGTTGTTGTTGGGGCTGCTGTTGTAGCTGCTGTGGTTGTTGTTGGAGCAGGAGTTGTGGTAGTTGGAGCAGCTGTGGTCGTTGTTGGGGCTACTGTGGTTGTAGTTGTAGCTGTTGTGGTTGTTGTTGGAGCAGCNTTTTTTAATCATTGGAAACCTGTATAGTGATATCTGTGTTCAATTTTAAATTCTATGAGTTGTAAATTAGAGTTATTGGTCATTGTGTATATATTTGTGCATATTCGGGTCCAGAAATTAGAATCGGGTTGAAATGCAAGATCCATTTTGTGATTGGTAAAGATAGTGTACTGTCTATACTATAGTTTGTATAATTTTGAATTTATGTTTTTGGGTGCGATATTTAGACATTTTAAGATGATATATGGGAGATCTAAATTTGTTGTTTGAATTTTGTCTTGAATAGCTGATCTTATTTGTAAATATTGAAGGAAGCATTTGCTCTCAATATTGTATTTCTGGACCAAATGTGTGAATGATGAGTGGTGTTGGTAAAAATGTGCCCAAGACGAGTTATGCCCTTTTCTGTCCAAGTCGGGAAATGCAGGGGTTTATTATTACTTATGAATTCTGGGTTGTTCCAGATTGGTGTATGTATTGTTGGAGCAAGAGGAGCGTTTGATATTTGATGGAGTCTCCACCAGGCTGACAGAGATGCTGCTATTGTTGGGGCTTCGAATAGTTGATTTTTCTTTATAGATTGATCCAGAAAGGGTAGATCTGAAATTGTAATGTTTCTGCATATTGTCTTTACAGTGTCTATCCAAGTTTGGTCAGATGGGTTTGGGTGGATAGTGCTAAAGGTTTGGCACATTGAGGCCTCCTTGCAATTTTGGCTTCTGGAGTGTAGCAAGTTTAATTCTTGGGGGGTTTTTCTTGTAGAATTTATTGATAGCTGAGTCAAGGTATTTGATCCCAGCAGTAGTCAATTGTACAGGGGTCATTAAGAAAAAATAATTGATTTTAGGATGGATCAGCAGTTTGACTATGTCTTTTGTGCGTTCATTCTGTGTATTTTTTCATATATCACTTGGTTCTTTTTTTAACACAGAGAAAAGATAGTTTTACCTTTCTTGCTGACGTTTCGACCACCAGCTGTGGTCACCCTCAGAGCAAAGTCGCTGTCGGCGGCTTCACTTCCTTCTCTGTTTATCCGCGGGCAGCAGGGGACGTGGATAAATGGAGAAGGAAGTGAAGCCGCCGACAGCGACTTTGCTCTGAGGATGACCACAGGTCGAAACGTCAACAAGAAAGGTAAAACTATCTTTTCTCTGTGTTAAACAAAGAATCAAGTGATATTTTGACTATAGATATTCTGCCTGTAATTAAAATAGGAAGTTTTGTCCAAGGTCATCTTCTATTTGTTTAGGTAGTGGGGAAAAATTGAGAGTGAACAGCTCTGACAGCCTGGGGGAGGTCTTTATTCCCAAATAGGTGATATGGTAGGTAGAAAACAGAACTGGAGGGGGTATATTTGCCACATCCCAGCTATTTGAGTTTAACTCTTTTCTTGAGTGTGACGTTAAAATGTTGTGCTTTTCTTACTTTTCTATTTAAAGGCATCAAGAAACTTTAAAAAACGACTTTGAATCCTTAAATGAAGTACTGTATGGTTGGGCTGGATTGCTTCAGAAAAAGTGATACAGAATGCAGGTGAGGGTGAAAACCATAGACCTAAATACGTAGATGCCCCATTGGGCGCAGGAGAGCGTAACAGAGTCGCCGCCATATTGGATGGGATCTCCTCACTGTCCAAAGTCAATGCAATGTGAGCAACTATGCCCATTTTTGTGCAGCCTACAGTTTCATGTACTATTGAAAACAGATCACGTGGGATTACTATTGACTTTTATAGCCTACCTGATGGGATTTTATATTTTAAATTTTTTTATTTATTTTGTTTACCGGTAATTATATTTGTATTTTAATTATCATGCCATACCATGTGTCTGAATTAATGAAAAAGCTTGATAAAATGTGTTTTTTTAGCTGGGTAAGCACCTTCCTCAGTAGAAATAAATGCACTGGTTGCGCATGGAGACCCATTTAAGATGGCAGCCAGCCACTACGGCAGCTCCAATAGGCAGCGCCAGTCCATGAGGCGTCTACATATATATGTCTGTGGTGAAAACTACTGCAAAAACATGGATGAAAACAAACAGAATGGTGTACCCATCATTACATAAATCATTTATGAATTAAACTGTTCTCAGTCATGGTTTTTGTGGGTATTTTTTTAAATCTTGCTCATCGTTTTAACTGCTAAATCTTTACTAAGGGTCACAGGACACAGCTGGTGTCTAATTCCAGCAGTCATTTAGCAAGAGGTAGGAACCACCTTAGACAGGTTGGCAGTTATGAACAGGGCCACACAGAAACAACCAGTTGCATACACATTTTCATCCATGGACAACAGTCACCAATTAACCCAGTGCATCTCAATTAGTGGAGGGCACGACAGGGAGTCAAGAGAGTGCAAGACGCAGGAGGACCAGTTATTATTACTCTCATTTTTATGCTTAAACACTATGAAAGCTTCCAGTGACTAGGTATTGGCAGAGCTCCAATTAGACAACAGTCTGTCTGTTAAATGAGGCAAAGAAGAAGCCTATGACGTTAGATACAGTTAGAAGAGCAAACAGAGGAAAGGGCTAAAGCGCAACAGCAATGCTTAGCGATTATAGGCTTGTTTACTCAACATGGCTTTTAATAGGGAGGCCACAAACTCTCTTGTGAGCTATGTTTATAATGAGCAGGTTAAGCAATCAGTAAGTTGCAGGGTGGCGGGGTTGCCGCAGGGACTGGGGGTGGAGTAGGGGTGACAAAAAATACAGTAATTGAAAACTACTGAATTAACCAAACATGCATGTGTTTTGTGTGCGGATATTAACCAGAATACTCAGAGAAAATGCATACATGTATCAGGAAAACATGCGAACCATGCACAGAGACTGCATCAAACCTGCTTTCTTCAAGCTACAAGGCAAAATAGATCCCAACTAAACCACCATCTCTTTCAGTAATTACTGTCCAATTAGAACATGCATCTCCTTGTGAATACTTGATTTCAAAAGTTTTATTTTTCTAGAAAAAAATTGTGTGAATTATTCTAATGTAAAAATGTTTATTTTCCTTTGAAAAAAGATCAGTTAAAAAATGTGAACAGTGTTTTAAAGAAAATTACTTACAGTTGCTTCTATTAGGATCGCTCGTTCTTTGAAGAGGTCACTGCTTGGATTGAGCAAATCCTCAGAAAATGCAGTTTCTGTAGATCTGAACGTAAGCTGCCTTGTTATTGTTGGACTTTGAATTATAGATGAGGCAGCTGTGGTTGTAGTTGGGGCAGCTGTGATTGTGGTTGGAGTAGCTGTGGTTGTAGTTGTTGGGGCTGTTGTGGTTATTGTTGGAGCCACTGTGGTTGTTGTTGTTGTTGTAGCAGCTGTGGTTGTAGTTAGAGCTACAGTGGTAGTTGTTGTTGGGGTTGTTGTGGTTATTGTTGGAGCCACTGTGGTTGTTGTTGTTGTAGCAGCTGTGGTTGTAGTTGGAGCTACAGTCGTAGTTGTTATTGGGGTTGTTGTGGTTGTGGTTGGAGCAGCTGTGGTTGTAGTTGGGGCAGCTGTGGTTGTAGTTGGGGCAGCTGTGGTTGTGGTTGGGGCAACTGTGGTTGTGGTTGTAGCAGCTGTGGTTGTAGTTGTGGCTGGTGTGGTTGTGGCTGGGGCAACTGTGGTTGTAGTTGTAGCTGCTGTGGTTGTAGTTGTAGCTGCTGTGGTTGTAGTTGTAGCTGCTGTGGTTGTAGTTGTAGCTGCTGTGGTTGTTGGGGCTGCTGTTGTAGCTGCTGTGGTGGTTGTAGGGGCTGCTGTGGTTGTTGTTGGAGCAGGTGTTGTGGTAGTTGGAGTAGCTGTGGTTGTTGTTGGAGTCACTGTGGTTGTAGTTGGAGCCGCTGTGGTTGTGGTTGGAGCAGCTGTGGTTGTAGTTGGGGCAGCTGTGGTTGTAGCAGCTGTGGTTGTAGTTGTGGCTGGTGTGGTTGTGG
Source organism: Aphyosemion australe (assembly GCA_006937985.1). Classification (NCBI taxonomy): domain Eukaryota; kingdom Metazoa; phylum Chordata; class Actinopteri; order Cyprinodontiformes; family Nothobranchiidae; genus Aphyosemion; species Aphyosemion australe. The sequence continues at coordinate 120,428 of SSNS01000127.1, forward strand.
TTGGGGCAACTGTGGTTGTGGTTGGAGCAGCTGTGGTTGTAGTTGTAGTTGTAGCTGGTGTGGTTGTGGTTGTAGCAGCCGTAGTTGTAGTTGGGGTTTCTGTGGTTGTAGTTGTGGCAGCTGTGGTTGTGGTTGGAGCAGCTGTGGTTGTAGTTGGGGCAGCTGTGATTGTGGTTGGAGTAGCTGTGGTTGTAGTTGTTGGGGCTGTTGTGGTTATTGTTGGAGCCACTGTGGTTGTTGTTGTTGTTGTTGTTGTAGCAGCTGTGGTTGTAGTTGGAGCTACAGTCGTAGTTGTTATTGGGGTTGTTGTGGTTGTGGTTGGAGCAGCTGTGGTTGTAGTTGGGGCTGGTGTAGTTGTAGTTGGAGCTGCTGTGGTTGCAGTTGGGGCATCTGTGGTTGTAGTTGGAGCTGCTGTGGTTGTGGTTGGAGTAGCTGTGGTTGTAGTTGGGGCAGCTGTGGTTGTGGTTGTAGTTGTGGCTGGTGTGGTTGTGGTTGTAGCAGCCGTAGTTGTAGTTGGGGTTTCTGTGGTTGTAGTTGTAGCTGCTGTGGTTGTTGTTGGGGCTGCTGTGGTTGTTGTTGGAGCAGCTGTGGTTGTTGTTGGGGCAGCTGTTGTTGTAGTTGGAGCTGCTGTGCTTGTAGTTGGACCAGCTGTAGTTGTTGTTGGAGCCACTGTGGTTGTTGTTGGGGCTATTGTGGTTGTTGTTGGTGTTGTATCTGCTGTGGTATTTTTTGGAGCAGTTGTGGTTGTTGTTGGAGCTTCTGTGGTTGTTGTTGGAGCAGCGGTGGATGTTGTCAGGGCAGCTGTGGTTGCAATTGGAGCAGCTGTGGTTGTTGCTGTGGCAGATGTGGCAAATTTAAGAGTTAAGGTAAATATGCTACTTACTACGCAATCCAGAAAAAAATCTATCTATCTGACAAGCTGTCTGTCTGTATGTCACTTATATCATAACAGGTCATTTAACTATCTATTTTTGAAAGAAATCTACTATGGTTCTTTGGGAAATAGATTAGCTATCTTTCATTTTACTTTTCTTACTTGGGTTTTCCACAGTAATGTTGGACGTGTCCACGGTGAAGTTGGTGATGGTTGGAGCTTCACTGACCAATACATTTACGATTGCAGTGTCATTTGGAATACCTGTTGAATTAAAGGTTATGTCCACAGTGTTCATGACTGATCCAGGTCTGCAAAAAGGAATAGAAGACAAGTAAATTCAATTTGAACAAATAATGATCGACAAACTTAACATTGTGACAGGCTTCTTTAAAACACCTACCTGAAATAACCTACTGTCAGAATGACGAAAGAAATAAATTTTCTGGAGTATATTGGCCTAAGCTGCAGGACAAGAAGAAAGACAATTAATTGAATTTGCAAAATAAACATTTAAAAAAGAGTAATAACAATTATAGTTAACTTGATAACATTCATGTGATGCAACATTTGAAAGAGAGGGAGGGAAAGGGGAGAGAAAGTAAGAAAGAAAAGAGTGGGAGAGAAACAAAATAATAAAAAAATAACCAAAGGCAGATGTTATAATTACAGTGCTGTTTGTAAGAAAGTGATTAATGAGGACCAGGATTGTGTTAACGTTTGGTTCAGACTGATTCTGTTTGGAAATGTAATCTGAGAGTAGGTTCTTCCATGTGGTAATGTGTTTGTCCTTGAGTTCCAGTTAAGAAGAATTACTTTCTTGGCAATAGTCAGCAACTCCAAGAGATTATTTTTATTGATTTTGTTGAGGTGAAGTGTGGAAGTGTCACCAAGTAAACAGAGAAGTGGAGATATTGGAATGTGGTAGCGAAATAGTGTAGAGAGCAAATGAGTGAATGCTTGAACCAGTGTGCATTGCCAAAGTGCATGAATGTAACTGTCCTTATTACCTTGTGTGCAATGTGAACATATGTCTGACGTAAATCCCATTTTTTAATCATTGGAAACCTGTATAGTGATATCTGTGTTCAATTTTAAATTCTATGAGTTGTAAATTAGAGTTATTGGTCATTGTGTATATATTTGTGCATATTCGGGTCCAGAAATTAGAATCGGGTTGAAATGCAAGATCCATTTTGTGATTGGTAAAGATAGTGTACTGTCTATACTATAGTTTGTATAATTTTGAATTTATGTTTTTGGGTGCGATATTTAGACATTTTAAGATGATATATGGGAGATCTAAATTTGTTGTTTGAATTTTGTCTTGAATAGCTGATCTTATTTGTAAATATTGAAGGAAGCATTTGCTCTCAATATTGTATTTCTGGACCAAATGTGTGAATGATGAGTGGTGTTGGTAAAAATGTGCCCAAGACGAGTTATGCCCTTTTCTGTCCAAGTCGGGAAATGCAGGGGTTTATTATTACTTATGAATTCTGGGTTGTTCCAGATTGGTGTATGTATTGTTGGAGCAAGAGGAGCGTTTGATATTTGATGGAGTCTCCACCAGGCTGACAGAGATGCTGCTATTGTTGGGGCTTCGAATAGTTGATTTTTCTTTATAGATTGATCCAGAAAGGGTAGATCTGAAATTGTAATGTTTCTGCATATTGTCTTTACAGTGTCTATCCAAGTTTGGTCAGATGGGTTTGGGTGGATAGTGCTAAAGGTTTGGCACATTGAGGCCTCCTTGCAATTTTGGCTTCTGGAGTGTAGCAAGTTTAATTCTTGGGGGGTTTTTCTTGTAGAATTTATTGATAGCTGAGTCAAGGTATTTGATCCCAGCAGTAGTCAATTGTACAGGGGTCATTAAGAAAAAATAATTGATTTTAGGATGGATCAGCAGTTTGACTATGTCTTTTGTGCGTTCATTCTGTGTATTTTTTCATATATCACTTGGTTCTTTTTTTAACACAGAGAAAAGATAGTTTTACCTTTCTTGCTGACGTTTCGACCACCAGCTGTGGTCACCCTCAGAGCAAAGTCGCTGTCGGCGGCTTCACTTCCTTCTCTGTTTATCCGCGGGCAGCAGGGGACGTGGATAAATGGAGAAGGAAGTGAAGCCGCCGACAGCGACTTTGCTCTGAGGATGACCACAGGTCGAAACGTCAACAAGAAAGGTAAAACTATCTTTTCTCTGTGTTAAACAAAGAATCAAGTGATATTTTGACTATAGATATTCTGCCTGTAATTAAAATAGGAAGTTTTGTCCAAGGTCATCTTCTATTTGTTTAGGTAGTGGGGAAAAATTGAGAGTGAACAGCTCTGACAGCCTGGGGGAGGTCTTTATTCCCAAATAGGTGATATGGTAGGTAGAAAACAGAACTGGAGGGGGTATATTTGCCACATCCCAGCTATTTGAGTTTAACTCTTTTCTTGAGTGTGACGTTAAAATGTTGTGCTTTTCTTACTTTTCTATTTAAAGGCATCAAGAAACTTTAAAAAACGACTTTGAATCCTTAAATGAAGTACTGTATGGTTGGGCTGGATTGCTTCAGAAAAAGTGATACAGAATGCAGGTGAGGGTGAAAACCATAGACCTAAATACGTAGATGCCCCATTGGGCGCAGGAGAGCGTAACAGAGTCGCCGCCATATTGGATGGGATCTCCTCACTGTCCAAAGTCAATGCAATGTGAGCAACTATGCCCATTTTTGTGCAGCCTACAGTTTCATGTACTATTGAAAACAGATCACGTGGGATTACTATTGACTTTTATAGCCTACCTGATGGGATTTTATATTTTAAATTTTTTTATTTATTTTGTTTACCGGTAATTATATTTGTATTTTAATTATCATGCCATACCATGTGTCTGAATTAATGAAAAAGCTTGATAAAATGTGTTTTTTTAGCTGGGTAAGCACCTTCCTCAGTAGAAATAAATGCACTGGTTGCGCATGGAGACCCATTTAAGATGGCAGCCAGCCACTACGGCAGCTCCAATAGGCAGCGCCAGTCCATGAGGCGTCTACATATATATGTCTGTGGTGAAAACTACTGCAAAAACATGGATGAAAACAAACAGAATGGTGTACCCATCATTACATAAATCATTTATGAATTAAACTGTTCTCAGTCATGGTTTTTGTGGGTATTTTTTTAAATCTTGCTCATCGTTTTAACTGCTAAATCTTTACTAAGGGTCACAGGACACAGCTGGTGTCTAATTCCAGCAGTCATTTAGCAAGAGGTAGGAACCACCTTAGACAGGTTGGCAGTTATGAACAGGGCCACACAGAAACAACCAGTTGCATACACATTTTCATCCATGGACAACAGTCACCAATTAACCCAGTGCATCTCAATTAGTGGAGGGCACGACAGGGAGTCAAGAGAGTGCAAGACGCAGGAGGACCAGTTATTATTACTCTCATTTTTATGCTTAAACACTATGAAAGCTTCCAGTGACTAGGTATTGGCAGAGCTCCAATTAGACAACAGTCTGTCTGTTAAATGAGGCAAAGAAGAAGCCTATGACGTTAGATACAGTTAGAAGAGCAAACAGAGGAAAGGGCTAAAGCGCAACAGCAATGCTTAGCGATTATAGGCTTGTTTACTCAACATGGCTTTTAATAGGGAGGCCACAAACTCTCTTGTGAGCTATGTTTATAATGAGCAGGTTAAAGCAATCAGTAATTTGCAGGGTGGCGGGGTTGCCGCAGGGACTGGGGGTGGAGTAGGGGTGACAAAAAATACAGTAATTGAAAACTACTGAATTAACCAAACATGCATGTGTTTTGTGTGCGGATATTAACCAGAATACTCAGAGAAAATGCATACATGTATCAGGAAAACATGCGAACCATGCACAGAGACTGCATCAAACCTGCTTTCTTCAAGCTACAACCCAGATAGCAAGCTTACATTTGTAACAATGTAGAATCTACATTGCATTGTCAATGTTAAACCATTGAATCAATATCATTTTGCACCAAAATTTAATATTGAAACAATGTTGATTTATTAACNGGAGCCACTGTGGTTGTTGTTGGAGCAGCTGTGGTTGTTGGGGCTGCTGTGGGTGTTGTTGGAGCAGGTGTTGTGGTAGTTGGAGTAGCTGTGGTTGTTGTTGGAGCCACTGTGGTTGTTGTTGGAGCAGCTGTGGTTGTAGTTGGAGCAGCTGTGGTAGTTGTTGGAGCAGCTGTGGTAGTTGTTGGAGCTGATGTGGTTGTTGGTGGAGCAGCTGGGGTGTTGGTGGAGCAGCTGTGGTTGTGGTTGTGGTGGCTGTGGTTGTAGTTGTGGCAGCTGTGGTTGTGGTTGTGGCAGCTGTGGTTGTGGTTGTCGCAGCTGTGGTTGTGGTTGGAGCAGGTGTTGTGGTAGTTGGAGTAGCTGTGGTAGTTGTTGGAGCAGCTGTGGTAGTTGTTGGAGCTGATGTGGTTGTTGTTGGAGCAGCTGTGGTAGTTGTTGGTGCAGCTGTGGTTGTTGATGGAGCTGGTGTGGTTGTTGTTGGAGCAGCTGTGGTTGGTGTTGGGGCTGCTGTGGTTGTAGTGGTTGCAGCTGTGGTAGTTGTTGGGGCTTCTGTGGTAGTAGTTGTTGCAGCTGTAGTAGTTGTTGGAGCAGATGTGGTAGTTGTTGGGGCTGCTGTGGTAGTAGTTGGTGCAGCTGTTGTTGTTGATGGAGCTGATGTGGTTGTTGTTGGAGCAGCTGTGGTTGTTGTTGGAGCACCTGTGGTTGTTGTTGTTGTTGGAGCAGCTGTGATTGTTGTTGTTGGAGCAGCTGTGGTTGTTGATGGAGCTGATGTGGTAGTTGTTGGAGCAGCTGTGGTAGTTGTTGGAGCAGCTGTGGTTGTAGTTGGGGCAGCTGTGGTTGTGGTTGTAGCAGCTGTGGTTGTAGTTCTGGCTGGTGTGGTTGTGGTTGGGGCAACTGTGGTTGTAGTTGGAGCCACTGTGGTTGTAGTTGGAGCCACTGTGGTTGTGGTTGGTGCAGCTGTGGTTGTTGTTGTCGGGGCTGCTGTGGTTGTAGTTGTAGCTGCTGTGGTTGTTGTTGGGGCTGCTGTGGTTGTTGTTGGAGCAGCTGTGGTTGTTGTTGGGGAAACTGTTGTTGTAGTTGGGGCAGCTGTGGTTGTAGTTGGGGCAGCTGTGGTTGTGGTTGGGGCAACTGTGGTTGTAGCAGCTGTGGTTGTAGTTGTGGCTGGTGTGGTTGTGGCTGGGGCAACTGTGGTTGTAGTTGGAGCAGCTGTGGTTGTGGTTGTAGCAGCTGTGGTTGTAGATGTGGCTGGTGTGGTTGTGGTTGGAGCAGCTGTGGTTGTAGTTGGGGCAGCTGTGGTTGTAGCAGCTGTGGTTGTAGTTGTGGCTGGTGTGGTTGTGGTTGGGGCAACTGTGGTTGTGGTTGGAGCAGCTGTGGTTGTAGTTGTAGCTGCTGTGGTTGTTGTTGGGGCTGCTGTGGTTGTAGTTGTAGCTGCTGTGGTTGTTGTTGGGGCAGCTGTGGTTGTTGTTGGAGCAGGTGTTGTGGTAGTTGGAGTAGCTGTGGTTGTTGGAGCCACTGTGGTTGTACTTGGAGCCACTGTGGTTGTGGTTGGAGCAGCTGTGGTTGTTGTTGGAGCAGGTGTTGTGGTAGTTGGAGCAGCTGTGGTCGTTGTTGGGGCTACTGTGGTTGTTGGAGCAGCGGTGGATGTTGTCAGGGCAGCTGTGGTTGTAGTTGGAGCAGCTGTGGTTGTTGTTGCGGCTGCTGTGGTTGCAATTGGAGCAGCTGTGGTTGTTGCTGTGGCAGATGTGGCAAATTTAAGAGTTAAGGTAAATATGCTACTTACTACGCAATCCAGAAAAAAAAAACTATCTATCTATCTGACAAGCTGTCTGTCTGTATGTCACTTATATCATAACAGGTCATTTAACTATCTATTTTTGAAAGAAATCTACTATGGTTCTTTTGGAAATAGATTAGCTATCTTTCATTTTACTTTTCTTACTTGGGTTTTCCACAGTAACGTTGGACGTGTCCACGGTGAAGTTGGTGATGGTTGGAGCTTCACTGACCAATGCATTTACGATTGCAGTGTCATTTGGAATACCTGTTGAATTAAAGGTTATGTCCACAGTGTTCATGACTGATCCAGGTCTGCAAAAAGGAATAGAAGACAAGTAAATTCAATTTGAACAAATAATGATCGACAAACTTAACATTGTGACAGGCTTCTTTAAAACACCTACCTGAAATAACCTACTGTCAGAATGACGAAAGAAATAAATTTTCTGGAGTATATTGGCCTAAGCTGCAGGACAAGAAGAAAGACAATTAATTGAATTTGAATGTGATATCAATATGAATGCTTTAAAACATTATAGCAAATAATTTATCATTTTAACATTAAATTTACTGCTACGTTTTGAATCAAGAATTTAACACAAATAACTGTTTAAAAAATTAACTAAAGTTTGAGTGGCAAAACTGAAGTTTTGAGTTTAAAGTAAAAAAAAATTGTACAACAATAATAATAATATATTATCAAAATCAATGTATGATTAAAAAATTTTTATTAAATGAAAAGAAAGCATTAGAACACCCTTTTGTTACTACCTAAAAACTTCTACCTGAAAGTATTCTGGGTCATGGAAGGGTTTTTGTATGGCAGTAAGCTTTAGTCCGACGCACTTTTTTCCTTAGTTTTGCCTTGGAAAATGTGTGCAAACCTTTCTTTTTTTCTTTGCTTACACCGTAGTTACATAGACACCACAAGATAAAGTGAAGAAGGGGTGTGTGTGTGTGTGTGTGTGTGTGTGTGTGTCAATAATTGATATACAAATTAATGACACAACAAGAACAATAGGCTCATATTATTTTGAATGAAATGGGAGGAATAAAAGAATAAATACAAATCTAACAAATCACTTAATCATATGAAAGAAGGCAAAATAAACATTTAAAAAAGAGTAATAACAATTATAGTTAACTTGATAACATTCATGTGATGCAACATTTGAAAGAGAGGGAGGGAAAGGGGAGAGAAAGTAAGAAAGAAAAGAGTGGGAGAGAAACAAAATAATAAATAAATAACCAAAGGCAGATGTTATAATTACAGTGCTGTTTGTAAGAAAGTGATTAATGAGGACCAGGATTGTGTTAACGTTTGGTTCAGACTGATTCTGTTTGGAAATGTAATCTGAGAGTAGGTTCTTCCATGTGGTAATGTGTTTGTCCTTGAGTTCCAGTTAAGAAGAATTACTTTCTTGGCAATAGTCAGCAACTCCAAGAGATTATTTTTATTGATTTTGTTGAGGTGAAGTGTGGAAGTGTCACCAAGTAAACAGAGAAGTGGAGATATTGGAATGTGGTAGCGAAATAGTGTAGAGAGCAAATGAGTGAATGCTTGAACCAGTGTGCATTGCCAAAGTGCATGAATGTAACTGTCCTTATTACCTTGTGTGCAATGTGAACATATGTCTGACGTAAATCCCATTATAGACCAATGCCATTACAATTGTATTTCAATTAACCTGAATATTGAAACAACATTGAAATTTCAACACAACTACAGATCAATGCATTTTCACTTATATTTCAATTGAGAGAAATAATCATAGAATCCCTGCTGTCTCTGTCAGAATTCATCAGTTTTGCAACATTGATTCAACATCTAGCTTGCATCAAGATTTCAATGTCAACCATTTTGATGATTCAGATGAAAAATCAATATTGTTTCAATGTAAGCTTGCTATCTGGGAAGGTAAAATAGATACCAAATAAACCACCACCTCTTTCAGTAATTACTGTCCAATTAGAACATGCATCTCCTTGTGAATACTTGATTTCAAAAGTTTTATTTTTCTAGAAAAAAATTGTGTGAATTATTCTAATGTAAAAATGTTTATTTTCCTTTGAAAAAAGATCAGTTAAAAAATGTGAACAGTGTTTTAAAGAAAATTACTTACAGTTGCTTCTATTAGGATCGCTCGTTCTTTGAAGAGGTCACTGCTTGGATTGAGCAAATCCTCAGAAAATGTTTCTGTAGATCTGAACGTAAGCTGCCTTGTTATTGTTGGACTTTGAATTATAGATGAGGCAGCTGTGATTGTGGTTGGAGTAGCTGTGGTTGTAGTTGTTGGGGCTGTTGTGGTTATTGTTGGAGCCACTGTGGTTGTTGTTGTTGTTGTAGCAGCTGTGGTTGTAGTTGGAGCTACAGTGGTAGTTGTTATTGGGGTTGTTGTGGTTGTGGTTGGAGCAGCTGTGGTTGTAGTTGGGGCTGGTGTGGTTGTGGTTGGAGCAGCTGTGGTTGTAGTTGTGGCTGGTGTGGTTGTGGTTGGAGCAGCTGTGGTTGTAATTGGGGCAGCTGTGGTTGTGGTTGGGGCAACTGTGGTTGTGGTTGGAGCAGCTGTGGTTGTAGTTGGGGCAGCTGTGGTTGTGGTTGTAGCAGCTGTGGTTGTAGTTGTGGCTGGTGTGGTTGTGGTTGTGGTTGGGGCAACTGTGGTTGTGGTTGGAGCAGGTGTGGTTGTAGTTGGGGCAGCTGTGGTTGTGGTTGTAGTTGTGGCTGGTGTGGTTGTGGTTGTAGCAGCCGTAGTTGTAGTTGGGGTTTCTGTGGTTGTAGTTGTGGCAGCTGTGGTTGTGGTTGGAGCAGCTGTAGTAGTAGTTGTGGCTGGTGTGGTTGGAGCAGCTGTGGTTGTAGTTGGAGCTGCTGTGGTTGTAGTTAGAAAAGCTGTGGTTATTGTTGGGGCTGAAGTGGTTGTGGTTGAAGCAGTGCTGGTTGTAGTTGGAGAAGTTGTGGTCGTAGTTGGAGCTGCTGTGATTGTTGTTGGGGTAGTCGTAGTTGTTGTTGGAGCTGCAGTGGTTGTTGTGGTTGGGGCTGTTGTGGTTGTAGTTGGAGCTGCTGTGGATGTTGTTGGGGATGATGTGGTTGTTGTGGCTGGTGAGGTTGTAGTGGGAGCAGTTGTGGTTGTAGTTGGAGAAGCTGTGGTTGTTGTTGTTGGGGCTGATGTGGTTGTAGTTGGGGCAGCTGTGCTTGTTGTGACAACTGTGGTTGTAGTGGGAGTAGCTGTTGCTGTTGTGGCTGGTGAGGTTGTGGTTGGAGCAGCTGTGGTTGTAGTTGGAGACGTGGTTGTAGTTGGGGCAACTGTGGTTGTGGTTGTAGTGGGAGAAGCTGTGGTTGTTGTTGTTGCTGTTGGGGCTGAAGTGGATGTAGTTGAAGCAGTGCTGGTTGTAGTTGGAGAAGTTGTGGTTGTACTTGGGGCAGCTGTGGTTGTGGATGGAGCAGCTGTTGTTGTTGTGGTTGGAGCAGTTGTGGTTGTAGTTGTAGCTTCTGTGGTTGTTGTTGTTGTTGGGGCTGATGTGGTTGTTGTTGGGGCTGATGTGATTGTTGTTGTGGAAGCTGTGGTTGTACTTGGGACAGCTGTGGTTGTTGATGTGGCTGGTGTGGTTGTGATTGTAGTAGCTGTGGTTGTAGTTGGAGCTTCTGTGGTTGTTGTTGGGGCTGGTGTGGTTGTGGTTGGAGCAGCTGTGGTTGTAGTTGGAGTTTCTGTGGTTGTTGGTGCTGATGTGGTTGTTGTGGGAGCAGCTGTGGTTGTAGTTGGAGCTTCTGTGGTGGTTGTTATTGTTGTTGGGGCTGATGTGGATGTTGCTGGGGCTGATGTGATTGTTGTTGGGGAAGCTGTGGTTGTATTTGGGGCAGCTGTGGTTGTTGCAGCAGCCATGGTTGTAGTTGGAGGTGTTGTGGTTGTACTTGGGACAGCTGTGGTTGTTGATGTGGCTGGTGTGGTTGTTGTTGGAGCAGCTGTGGTAGTTGGAGAAGGTGTGGTTGTACTTGGGGCAGCTGTGGTTGTGGTTGGAGCAGCTGTGGTTGTAGTTGTAGTTTCTGTGGTAGTTGGGGCTGATGTGGTTGTTGTGGGAGCAGCTGTGGTTGTAGTTGGAACTTCTGTGGTTGTTGTTGTTGTTGTTGGGGCTGATGTGGTTGTACTTGGGACAGCTGTGGTTGTTGATGTGGCTGGTGTGGTTGTGATTGGAGTAGCTGTGGTTGTAGTTGGAGCTTCTGTGGTTGTTGTTGGGGCTGATGTGGTTGTGGTTGGAGCAGCTGTGGTTGTAGTTGGACTTTCTGTGGTTGTTGGCGCTGATGTGGTTGTTGTGGGAGCAGCTGTGGTTGTAGTTGGAGCTTCTGTGGTGGTTGTTGTTGTTGTTGGGGCTGATGTGGTTGTTGCTGGGGCCGATGTAATTGTTGTTGGGGAAGCTGTGGTAGTATTTAGGGCAGCTGTGGTTGTTGTTGCAGCAGCTGTGGTTGTAGTTGGAGCAGCTGTGGTTGTAGTTGGAGGAGTTGTGGTTGTAATTGGGGCAGCTGTGGTTGTTGAAGTGGCTGGTGTGGTTGTGATTGGAGTAGCTGTGGTTGTAGGTGGAATGTCTGTGGTTGTTGTTGGAGCAGCTGTGGTAGTTGGAGAAGTTGTGGTTGTACTTGGGGCAGCTGTGGTTGTGGTTGGAGCAGCTGTGGTTGTAGTTGTAGCTTCTGTGGCTGTTGGGGCTGATGTGGTTGTTGTGGGAGCAGCTGTGGTTGTAGTTGGGGCTTCTGTGGTGGTTGTTGTTGTTGGGGCTGATGTGGTTGTTGTTGGGGCTGATGTGATTGTTGTTGTGGAAGCTGTGGTTGTAGTTGGGGCATCCGTGGTTGTAGTTGCAGGAGTTGTGGTTGTGCTTGGGACAGCTGTGGTTGTTGACGTGGCTGGTGTGGTTGTGATTGGAGTAGCTGTGGTTGTAGTTGGAGCTTCTGTGGTTGTTGTTGGGGCTGGTATGGTTGTGGTTGGAGCAGCTGTGGTTGTAGTTGTAGTTTCTGTGGTAGTTGGGGCTGATGTGGTTGTTGTTGCAGCAGCTGTGGTTGTAGTTGGAGCAGCTGTGGTTGTAGTTGGAAGAGTTGTGGTTGTAATTGGGACAGCTGTGGTTGTTGATATGGCTAGTGTGGTTGTGATTGTATTTGGAGGTTCTGTGGTTGTTGGTGGGGCTGGTGTGGTTGTAGTTGGAGCTTCTGTGGTTGTTGTTGGGGCTGATGTGATTGTTGTTGGGGAAGCTGTGGTTGTATTTGGGGAAGCTGTGGTTGTTGTTGCAGCAGCTGTGGTTGTAGTTGGAGAAGGTGTGGTTGTAGTGGGGGCAGGTGTGGTTGTAATTGGGGCATCTGTGGTTGTAGTTGGAGCTGCTGTGGTTGTTGTTGTGGCTGATGTGGTTGTGGTTGAAACAGCTGTAGTTGTAGTGGGAGCAGCTGTGGTTGTTGTGGCTGATGTGACTATGGTTGTAGAGACTGTAGTTGTATTTGGAGAAGCTGTGGTTGTTGTGGGAGCAGCTGCAGTTGTTGTGGCCTCTGTTGTTGTGGTTGGAGCAGCTGTGGTTGTAGTTGGAGCTTCTGTTATTGTGGCTGCTGTGGTTGTTGTTGATACATCTGTGGTTGTAGTTTGAGCTGCTGTGGTTGTGGTTGTAGTTGGAGCAGGTGTGGTTGTACTGGGGGCAGGTGTGGTTGTTATTGGGGCAGCTGTGGTTGTTGTGGGAGCAGCTGTGGTTGTTGTTGTTGTGGCTTCTGTTGTTGTGGTTGGAGCAACTGTGGTTGTAGATGGAGCAGCTGTGGTTGTTGTTGTTGGAGCTGTTGTGGTTGTTGTTGTAGCCACTGTGGTTGTGGTTGGAGCGGTTGTAGTTGTATTTGGAGCAGCTGTGGTTGTTGTGGGAGCAGCTATGGTTGTTGTTGTGGCTTCTGTTGTTGTGGTTGGAGCAACTGTGGTTGTAGTTGGAGCTGCTGTAGTTGTAGTTTGGGCTGCTGTTGTTGTGGCTGCTGTGGTTGTTGTTGGGACATCTGTGATTGTAGTTTGAACTGCTGTGGTTATTGTTGTTGGAGCTGTTGTGGTTGTTGTTGTAGCCACTGTGGTTGTTGTAGCAGCTGTAGTTGGAGCAGCTGTGGTTGTATTTGGGGCAGCTGTGGTTGTGGTTGGAACTTCTGTGGTAGTAGGTGGTTCAGCTGTGGTTGTGCTTGTAGTTGGGGCTGTTGCGGTTGTTGTTGGGGCCACTGTGTTTGTAGTTGTAGCAGCTGTGGCTGTAGTTGGTGCAGTTGTGTTTGAAGCTGCTGTGGTTGTTGTTGGAGATGCTGTGGTTGCTGGAGTAGCCGTGGTGTTTGTTGGAGCTGCAGTGGTTATTGTTGGTGCTAGTGTGGTTGCTGTAGTATTAACTGGTACAGCTGTGGTTGTTGTTGGAGCAGCTGCTGGTGTTGCAGCTGCTGTGGTTGTTGGTGCAACTGTGGTTGTATTTGGAGCTGTTGTGTTTGTGTTTTCGGCAGCTGTGGTTGTGTTTTTCCATGTAAGTCCCACTGTATAACATGTCAGTTATTTCATTTTTAGAATAGTGTTAATTTCTTTTTCACTATTAACTTTTTTTTCATTTCAAACTCACCTGTTATCAGTAGGATTTTCAAGAAATTGATGGTACCCATTCTTTTTACACCTTTTTTTCCTGTAATAATAATAATTATAATGGATTAGATTCATATAGTGCTTTTCTAGGCTCCCAAATTCTTTTCACAAAGAATCCATTTTTCATTCAAATACTCATGCATATTCTGCTGGTTATGTTTAATTACATGGTAGCCACAGCTGCCCTGTGGCAGTCTGATTGAGGCAGGTCTTCCATTTTGTGCCATTGGCTCCTTTGACCATTACCAACACACAGGCATGTTAAGTGAAGTGTTTTGCCCAAGGACTCAACATCCCAGGAAGGAGTTGGGATTGAACCAGCACTGCACAATCCACTTTACCTCCTGAGCTGTTCTATAAAATTTAACACATTGACTAGCACAAAAAAAATTGTTCAGCAAGCTAATTAATATTTTTTAATAATATGCCCACTAGACCACATAGTTGTTGTAGATCACTCATATGTAATTCCTTGTTGAGAAATTTTTATGTTTTGTGGTGGTTAGAAAGCAGGCCATAGTGATAAATTTATCCAGAGGACTTTTATTACAGAAGTTCATTTACATCCATCACTAGCTACGTTTACATGCGCCAAATTTCCCCAATCCGATTCAAATCTTGGTTGATCAGAAATCCCAAATCTCTGTTTATATGGACACTAACTGGAATGATCCGATCACCATAGCTTGCGCATGCGCATATTTGTCTTTCCCGGAAGAGAAATTGTAAACAAACGCCATCTTGTCCGCACGTCTTTTCCCTTGCATTTTATTTGCTTATTCTCTAGCTTCGGTGAATTCCCGCTTCATGCATCTTTAGATGCACTGTAGATGCACTTGAGTGTATCAACAAAGTACTGAGCAAAGGCTGTGAATACTTATGTACATGTGATTTCTCAAGTTTTTTATTTTTAATAAATTTGCAACAACTTCAAACTTTTTTCACATTATCATTATGGGGTGTTGTGTGTTGAATTTTATGGGCACAATGAATTTAATCCATTTTGGAATGAGGCTGTAACATTAACAAAGAAGTGGAAAAAGTGAAGCGCTGTGAATACTTTCCGGATGCACTGTATATACACAAGAGCTATACTACCACCCAGTGGTTCAGAACACAACAGAAATGTGTTTAGGTCCCTTTAAACCTACAATCTCGAGGTTGATTTTATTCCATGGCACCATGTAGAGGCTGAGGAATGTGGTGCGCAGTTCCCACAACTTCCGTATTTACGGCCAAAAGCAGCACCTCTCGTTAATGAACGCTCACCTCTAGCTGGCCAACAGAGCTAAAACACATTGTTTTACAATTATTATTCTCATGTTGTGGTGTTTATTCATATACAGTACATATTCTTTATTTGAAAGACTTACTTAACTACGAGAAAAGTTGCCTACTCTGCCTCTGTCTAGGTACGTCCTCAAACGCTTGTGCACACTCTGTGATTGACATCTATACGTAAGCAGATGTGTAACTCTATTGGCTAATGTTGAACAGCAGTGAGTTCAAATTGCAATGGGCTCTACGGAAAGGGGGGCGGGCTCAGCAGAAAGAAAAGAATGATGTGTTGCCTACATTAAATCACAGTACATGTAAACTATCACTTTTAAGTATTTCTAAAAAAGAAAATAAATCACACATAATTCCTGAAAGAAAAAACTCTGGATTGTAGCATTAAAGCATATATTTTAAGTTAAAAATTATTTTATGATGATTTTTAAAAAGTTGTATCATGCAAGGCCTACAATAGACATTTTAGTAAAAGTCAGAACAGAAAATGTTAAAATATGTTGATTTATATAAGCAGCCTTGTAGAAATAAAATTTAACTATTCTATAAAAGCTATAGGAGTCCACAAAAAATACGTCTGAGGGTTGCAAATGGCCCTTGGAACACACTTTAGACCCACTGAAAGTTATTGTTTACATCCGGGTAACTGCACACATCCACACAAGCTGGAGGGCAAGAACTCCGTCCTCAGCCATTATCCAGAGCTGTATATCCGCGATTTAATCTAACAAAATAAAACCTAGGGATTTAGATATTACTACTTTAGATCATCTAACCAATTTTTGTGGAGATGGACAAAAAAAATAAACATCTCAAAGCTAATGGTGTTTAGTATAAAGCTTCCAAATCCGTTTGAAATAGCTGACGAGCTGTGGAGACGACAGTCCTCAGAACCGGCCGTCTGGACTTCACACAACTGAAGCAATAAAGGTGTAACCGGCTACTTGTCCCCCACAGCCACACATAATTATATAAAAAAGCATATAAGTCATTAGATGGATATAACTTGTTCATGCCTGGACGTGGGGCAAATATTTTACTTTTTTATTCTGTCATGACACTTTGTCTGCCACGATGTGGGTGGTTGTTTATCCACTAGAATTCTCTGGCTGTTAACCATTGTCTCCTGCGTATTTTACCAGCTGGAAACCTGTAAAATTTTACATTTTCTGTCCATCTTTTGTTTACTTGTGCAGCCTACAACTCTACGTGTGTTAACTCATTCACTGCCATTGACGACTTTAGTCATCATTTGAAATCCAACCGCTCACTGCCATTGACGACTTTGGTCGTCATTTGCATTTTTTTACAGGGTGGGCGTCGGAACGAGCCCCCGCACCGTGAGAACAAACATCACGTGTCTAAAGCGGATCTTCATCCGTGTATGTCACACATCACGTGATCAGGAAGCAGAAAATCAATGAATTAGGAGTTTGTTTGGGGCCGCTGCTGTGAAAAAAAGCAATGCGCCAACCGGAAATGCTTCTGGAGCTCATGCTTGGGCAACAGATTGTGAAAGAACGGATAAAGCTAGAAATACGGTGATTCGTCCTGATGTAAGAAGTGAGTCTACTCTTTCTTTTGGTAGTTTTGGCGTTTACATGTTCATAGAGCACAATGTTCTGTGACTCTTCAAAAAACAGTAAAAACGCTCTAAAACGCTGGTAGTCAGGGGCTTTCTGATCAGAAAACAGCTGGCAGTTAATGAGTTAAACATGCTGATAGATTTTATTTTGCTGCTGTTTATTGACAACTAACAGATAAACACAATGGTGGTCAATGGGGAGGGGATGGATTCTTGCCCTCCAGCCAGAGGCACAACATACCATATATGGAAATGGCAGCTTTTCTTTCCAGAACTGAAGGAGGTGCTATTTTCTGTATCTGACAGTTTTTCTTTTTTTGTTGTTGCTTTGTTTTAACTCTATTGATAGCAGTCATGAAACACAATATAATTACAACTTAACTATTGTAATTAATTGATTTTATTTCTATTCCACAATGTTTTCAACAAAACACTTTCCTAACATTATTAAGAAAAACATAATTAAGAAAAAATATGTTTACAACATTCGTAGTTCAATTTTCAGCTTCCAGGTCAGAAAAACTCATAAAGGGTAATTCCAACAAATGTGTCAACCCCTGACCCTCTTTGATTCACTCTCATTTCAAAACTACAATCCTTAAACACGTCATACCTGGACTAAACTACTCTACAATAATAGCAGTATCCTAAAACCCACTGTGTGATTTGTGAGGCCTCTATTTGAGTTGTGAAAGCCCAATAATGACAAGTTTCAGCAATTTTTCTGCATTTGGACCACATTAGAACCGGTCTTGGGTCTTCAAACTTGAACTAGGAGTTGTTTTTAAAAAAAAAAGCAGTTTTTTGTAAATTTTCAGTGGTAGAATCGAACTAATAAAACCTGTGAGTTGTTTTTTTTCTTTTTTTTTGGGGGGGGGGGGTAAATATCACTATCATTTTCTAAATTAACCGCATACACAGTATTATTGTCCATAATTTAACTTTGGCAATAAATATGTTCTTTGCTGTGTTTTAATGCTGTCATTTAAAAATGTATTTCAAAGATTCTACCATCAGTGTCAGAACCCCAAAAAGCATGTTTTACCAACTGAAACCTTTACTAATACATTTTTATTTTTGCAATACATAAATTAAAGGGTAATACTGATTACATTCAGTAACTACATGTAGTTTGATAGTTTAAAACATATTTACATAGAGTATAGTGACTCAGAAATGTACTTACCTAAGGCAGGTGTTAAAGTTGTTTAAAGTTCTCTGAAGATATTGCTGTCATTCCATGAACTCTTGCTTCAGCACCTGTCCTTGTGTCTTATATATTAGCTGCATATTAGGGGAATGACGTAGGCAAAGAATTTCTTTTCAGTTGGAGGTGTCAGTGGAATGACACAAAGTAAAAAAAAGTCTTCCCATGCAACCACAATTTTAGTATTGTGTCTGTACTGTAGGTGTAGCTCTGTCTCACAACCACAGAACTACAAATATTGTTTATTCAATCCTCCAAAGTGAACCAACCAGGCATCATTATCTTATCTCTGTTAGAAGTGAAGGTGTGGTGCTCTATAATACAAGACATTTTATCATTTGCTTGAGAGTAAAACATCCCTATAAGCAAGTCAAAAACACCTTTTACAACTACTTTATGTTGTTGGGCAATTTTCATTAAAGTTTGGAGGTAGCATAATGCAAAGGCTTCATCACACAGTCTCTAAATTAGAAAAAAAGTGGTGCACTGATGGTGTTATTATGATAAATGATAATGATAAATGACCAGCACTTTCAGAGTCAGTCACTACAGTGAATCATCCATCCATTCACACACACATTCATACGCTGATAGTGATGAGCTGCAATGTAGCCACAGCTGCCCCGGGGCACACTGACAGTAGCGAGGCTTCCGAGCACAGGCGCCATCAGTCCCTCCGACCACCCCCAGCAGGCAACGTGGGTTAAGTGTCTTGCCCAAGGACACAACAGCAGCATTCTCTGCTGGGAGCCAGGATTGAACCCACAACCTTCCAATTACTGGACAACCCGCTCTACCTCCTGAGCTACTGCTGACTATGTAAAGAACTTGTTTTGTTTAAACTCCTTAAAGTAGCAGTGAATTCACATGGGCTTTTAAACCAGGCAAAACCTGTTCTACTGTCATCATATTTGAGGCGCCAGTTGGTTATTTTCTAAACTGTATTTATAAGTGAAAGAATGCAAAGGCGAGGCAACAACGTCACATCTGTCAAGTTGGCATCTCCACAGATTCCAAATTTAGCACTGACGTATTCTGTGTTTGGTTATCCAAACACTAACGCTGATTTATTCTTTCTTATTTACCCCTCCGCATTGCAAATAGAGTAAAACAAACATACTTGAAAGACGTAAGAAAACGATCGTGCAAAGTTGACATCTGATGACCTTCGATCGATGCATTCATGATCCTGTCACATTCAGTTTGTACAAGTTGTTGCAAAAACAGGAAAGGGATGTAAACAAACAGTCAGAACTTTTAAGGAAAGTATGAGAATTTATTTATTAATAATAATAATAATAATAATAATAATAATAATAATAATAATAATAATAATAATAATAATAATAATAATAATAAATCTGATATAAAAAATGTCACCATTTCAAAACCAGAGAAATTACAGCAGAAAAGACAAATCTAAAACATATAGTAAAAAAACAAAATCATCTCACAAAGTGGATAAACAAAACCCTATTATTATTATTATTATTAGTAGTAGTAGTAGTTGTTGTTGTTGTAAATCAGACAGAGCAGATTTTAAGATGCATTGTGTATATACATGAAAACATGAGAGCATTTTTACTTATATTTTTTCAGAAAATCAAAAAGTCAGGCACAAAGTGTGGTATTTGAAAATCTTTTTTATGCTTTTATATTAGCAGTAATTCTAAATAACACTGTGACACCATGACCATGGTCTTATATAGTTTTATACAGGCAGATTAAAATAATAATAAAACTGGTCTAACAACCACAAATTATGCAGGAAGTGCAACTCACTTCCTCATTACTTGTTCTATCAGTGGCATAAACATCTTGCTGTTTGACAATCTGTCATTTGATTGAAAAAATACTTCTAATCTATAAAGGGAAATCTCAGGGAGAGGAAAGAAAATTATAAACAACAAATTTTGCTCCTGTTTAATTATATTTTTACTTGTTTGTTTGTTTTATTGGTTCAGATTCACAAGCTTTCCACAATGATATTATCTGTCATGATACAAGTTCCTCTTTACCAGAAAATAAATAAAGTTTTCTCAGATTTTTGTGACAATTGAATGTGTTCATATAATGGTGGCTATGTGGGATTCAAGAGACTGAAGGAAAAAAGACGTAAAGGTCTGACATAACAAGAATATAGACCTGTTGGTCCAGTGTTTACGTGGTTGTGTTTGAAACAGACACTGTACATTTTAACACACTAAGGGTTAAACTGCTCTAATAAAACCAGAGGATCATTGACCATTGGCACAGTTGATCAGATAGTTGAATGGGATTTGGGTTATTTTATTTACACTCAAGGCATGTAGGAGGAAACCAGTGTCTGGAGGAGTCAGTGAAACTCAGAAAACACAAACTTCAGACAAGAGTCACATTCTTCGACTATTAGCTGAATTGTGCGACTTGTTTTCAAGGAGAAGTACATAAATGAAATTAGGAGGAAATTGCAAACACATTTTAGAAGCAAGGACTATAAAATAAATGAAACAGGATAAGTGATATTCACAGATACTCAGTGATTAATGCAGCTCATTACCTTAATTAATAGTGATAAACTATTAAACAGGTATCTATCCAACTCTTAGAGATGAAGCATTGGCTCTTTTCCAGTTTCACATCTATTCTCGTCTTAAAATGGGACCAAAACATGTTGCACATCTTTGCAGTAAGTAAACATCACAGGAGCCAACAACCCTCATGATGGATGGAGTGGAGAGTGAAACTTGTAAATTCAAAAGCTCGCAAGTGCACTTTCTCAAGTTGACATTCAGACAGTTCATGTTTGAGCAAACACACTCACTCTGTGACTTTTGTCTGTTCCAGTCAGATTGTTAGAATCACCTTCTTACAGCCAGGCATGCTGCACACACAAGTAATTCAACTTCTGTCTTTCTTTTGCTCTGTACTTAATGCACAATCGTCCAACTAGAATAACACAATGAGTAATAAGTGTAACTTAGAAGATGTTTCTTTAATGTTCTGATAGCCTGGGGGAAAACTGCTTTTGAGTCTTGTGGTTGTTGTGTACTGTCATCTGTGCCGCTCTTTGAAAGGGCAGGGACGTGGGGTGTGTGGATAACTTGAATTCTAGGTGAGAGTGTTCTCTTCTGATTCTTCTTTTCTACTTCCTCAGTCTATAGGAGGCTGGGTGGAGGGCAGGTTGGGACCTCTGACACTATGTGCAGTGTATTGATAGTCTTCTACAGTCTGATTCTGTCTAGTTTGGTTGCTGAGCCAAACCAGACTGTCATGAGAGAATAAACTTAATTATGGTCAAGGAAAGGTGAGAGCTGTGTTGAGCATAAAGGTTATCTGACTGCACCAGAGTCTGTCTGTAAGCAGACTCATCTTCTCAAATAAGGCGAACAACTGTTGTCATCTGCAAACTTGAGGAGTTTGACAGATGGCTCACTTGAAATGTAGTCATTTGTAAAAAAGTTTTTTTTTTTAAAGCAGTGGTAACACACATCCCTGTGGGGCTGGTGGTCTCATTGCTAGAGGTTATTTTCCTCAGACTCATCTGCTGCCTTCTGTCTGTCAGAAACCTTGTGACCTACTGAAAGATGGAGGCTGTAAGAGAGACCTGGGCAAATTTTGAGGAGAACTGCGATCGATGCTGAGTTAAAGTCCACAAACAGGATCTCATTATGGATCTCAGCAGCGATGAAATGGTGCTGGATGTAATATAATGTTGACAGCATCTTCATAAATGACAGATAAAAGGGTTATTAGTAGCAAGCCAAACATGTAGATCTTATTTTGATCAATTATTTAATACAAACTGTATTTTTACCTCATCATGGTGACAGTCAGTTGGTTGAATCTGACATGAAGACTGTAGTCCGGATTACAACTGGATGATCAGAAACAAGAGGTCTTACAACAGCAGTCTTGGGGCTGTACATGAAAAACACTGTGGTTTTTCAAGATGCAGAGAAAGATGATGGATGAACTTTCAGTGATGTTGTGTTGGCTGGTGTGAGTTTAAGCGATGACTCGTGTGTCAGGTGTTTGTCTACTTGGTACAGTTGCAAAAACACCATTTGGCTGCTTCATGAATGTAGATGAATTTATGGATGTTGATGATATGATAGAAGATGTTGAACTTAAGGGAGGGCTGCTATTAACAGCTGAGGTCTCCCTGCTCTGCTCAGACGTTGTTGGTGCCATTGATGGCAGATATGTATACAAAGTGGTTGTTTCGGATTTTGTTGGTGCTGCAGAAGAGAAAACATCAGTTTGTATTTTCTGTGGTGGCATTATTGAAGAATTTTCATTGAAGGTGAGATACACTCCCCAGTTGTTAGTGTGGCTGCAGTTTCTGTTGATTGCTCTGTTGATGTTGTGTTTGTCCCCCCTCCACCTTGGGTTGGTGTTAGCTTCTGATTTGTGGATCCAGTTCTGTGTTTTGAAGCTGTAAGTGATCCTGATGTGGATGATGGTGAAGTGGAAATTTCTGTTGTCATATACGGGAAACTTTTCTCTGAAGTTGCCAAATGTGTGTTTACAACTGTGATTAGTGTTTTTAGTGATTCCATGGTTACTGGTAATGTATTTTATGTCCTCATCTCATTTGTCATTTTCGCTGTAGAAGGTAATGGTGGAGGTTCAGTTGAGTGCTGTTTGTAAATGTACTCACTGTAGTAGATGTCTGAATGTTGCCTGTAAGTGGACTGGATTTTGTCTGTTGGGCTGTCTGCCCTGTTTCCACACATCCTGCAGGTTGTGTGAGAAGTCCTGTAGCTAAGCTGACAGATCCAGTTTGAGTTGTTCTGTGAATTGTTGTTGTTCCAGCACCTTGTGTTACAGTTTCTGGCTGTTGCATTGTATTTGATACTGCTGTTGCTGAAGCTCCTGATATGGTTGTTGCCATTGATTCAGGATTGAACTGATTTTCCAATTGTGTTGTTATTGTTATACTGTATTGTGAGTTGAGTTTTGTTGTGTTGAAGAAAATACATCCTGTAATGTTGGTGTTTGATTACCCACTGGTCCATTATGTGTTGATGTTGATTTGGCAGGTTATTTTGAAGCATTTGATGATTCTGATGTGTTTGATATTTCTGTTTCCATTATTACAAATAGTTACCTTGTTTCCTCAGCTGAAGCATCTGACACTGTGATCAGATTTGATGTCATTTGTTGTGATGTGTTTTCTAATTGTATAGTGATTTTGTTTTGTTTTGTCGTTGGTTCTAAAGTGTAGGTTGGTGATCTTTCTGTAACAGATGTAGGGGGAAATTATTGATAACTTTTCTTGTTGTAGATGGGACGGGTAAAGTTGATGTTACAATGACTGCTGTTGCAGTCTGCAGACTGGCAGATGATTGAAAATGAACTGTAGGTGTACTGGGCTGTGTGGATACTGTCGTGTGCTTATTTTCCACAGATCCTGCAGTTTGTGTTGTGAGTCCTGTTGCACTGGAGTCTGATCCACTTTGGGTTGTTCCATGAATTGCTGATTCACCAATAGTGGACTGTTGTGTTAGAACATATGCTGATATTGATGAAGCCACTGAGTTAGTCACCGAAGATGAAGCTGTTCCTCTCTGAACCTCAGAGTGTGTTTCAGTCATTTTAAGTGTTGAATTTTGGGGTGATGAAGAAGATTCAGCTGATGATGTTTGAGTTTCTGGGACTAAAAATCCAATGTACGTTTGTGTTGATCCAGCAGGTAGATTTGAACCACTGAGCTCCTCTTTAGTATGTGACATGGCTGATTCTGCTCACACAGATGTGTCCATGGCTGCCTTTGTCATTGTGTCCAATATTGGCTGTTGGTGGACTAGATTGTGTTAGTGTTGCAGTCTGCACTGTCTTCAAAACCGCTGCAGGCTGTGTTGTGGGTACCATTGCAGTAATTTCTGATCCATTGTGTGCTGTATTGGTGAGTGTGGTTGATTCAGCACTCTCCATTGCCATTGTAAGTTCTTCATCTGGGTTTGGCATTCCTGATTCCATCACTACAGGTGTTTCGGTTGTATCGTGAGCTATCGATTGCGAGGTTGATGTTACACTTCATGTAATCTGCTGGAAAGTCTGTTGTGATAGTGTGGGATCAGTGTGTGTGTTGTTGGTACCATAATGTCAGATGACGTTGAACGTATAATGGACGATGAAGGAAAGTATGTTGACTTGATGGCTGATCCTTTTACAGAAGAAAAAGATACAGTTGGTGCTATTGTAGATGTTGTTATGAAGCCAACCCTCTGTGTAGAAACACTGCCTGTGCTGGATGTGGCAATATTGGTTGGAGTTGAATAAGGAATGGGTACAGTTGGTGTTAGCATGGAATAATTTGTCCTGGAATCCTCCTTATATGTATATGTTTGAACTGTGGTAGATTTCTGAGTACTGGCTGCAGGTGGAGTAGATAGTGTTTGTTTGGATGTTCGTTTTGCTTTCACAGATCCTAGAGTTTCCTGAGATTCATTTCCAACAATTGTTAATTGATCTCTTTGTTGGTTGAGGTGTTATAAAAGATGTTGATGTTGGAACCTCAGTCGTTGATACTGTGAACAGATTTGGTGTTATTTCAAGAGCCTTAGTAGATTGTTTTTCCACTGACTCTCCCATAACAGAAAATACATTTTTTATTGAAGAAATTCACTGATGCGTATCACTCAGGGTGTAGTCTTCTGGTGGTGTTGCAGGTAAGGCCTTTGGGAATGCTGTAACCCAATCATCACTTTTTGGTGTTTCTGCATATGTAGTTGAATCTGTTGTAGGTGTTGGTGATTTCTCTGTTGGTGTGTTCATGATTTTTTCTGTAGATGTGCTCGCTGGGATTAGATTGCCATGTGATAAAGGAGAAATTCTGGTGGACGTGCTGTGATCTGTGACAGCTGAAGCCTTTTGTCTGCTAAATGTCAAACTACCAAAGATGTTTTCTGAGGGTGTTGATGCGGAAGGTTTGTGTACTGATGAAGGATTTCTCTCTGATGATACAGTGACTGGTTGGCTTGATGTTGCATTGGGTGAATGGCTGGTTTTGCAACATTCATTTGTATCAGTCCAGGATGCATCATATGCACCAGTACTTCCCTCTTCTTTAGAAACATTAAATAGATTTTTCTCTATTGACATTATACATATGTTTTTCCTCATATGGTGTTGCTTCTTGAATGTGAGTTGTTGGGTCTTGCTCCAGTCTAGATGTTTCTTTCCCATCTGATGTTAATGCGTTTCCTTGTGGATTCGTAGGATTTTTGTTAGATGGGTTTGTGCTTAAATTAACATCCATGGTGACTTTTATTGAGGGCCAATCACAGACCAGGAGTAGCCGATGACGTGAGAGCTGCGACCGCGAACATAAACAACATGGCGGCAGCGAACCACGTTTGTTTGAAATGGATTTGTCATCAACATTGGATTATTTAGACTCCAACGTGCGTAAGTCTGACGGCTATACTTAGCGGCTTCTTATTTTTATCAAACAAAGTAGTGCAATGTCCCAGTACACCTGATATTCACATGTTTTTCATACTAGACGCCATTGCTGCATTCCTCTTCTTTTCCGTCGCTGTGATTACGTCACGTTGTTCGTTACTCTGATTGGTCCTAATTGCATGCAGACAGTTTGAAAGACAACCATAGATTCCGTTCGACTGAGAGTCATCAATGGGTCGTGGCCAGACTATATTCATATATATAGGATGGCTTGCCAGGCTACAAATTTGATGCAGTGTTATAAAAATGTTACTACTTACCATGACTCTATTTCCCCATAGAAATGTAGTCAAAAGTCTTCAGCTGGTCCAAAATGCTGCAGCTAGAGTTCTGATGAGAATTAAAAAGAGAGACCACATCTCTCCTGTTTTAGCTTCCCTACATTGGCTGCCTGTTAAATTTAGAATAGATTTTAAGATCCTCCTTCTCACATATAAAGCTCTTAATAATCAAGCTCCATCATACATCAGTGATCTGATTGTTCCATATGTTCCTAACAGAGCACTTTGCTCTCAGACTGCAGGTTTACTGGTGGTTCCTAGAATATCTAAAAGTAGGATGGGAGGCAGATCCTTTAGCTATCAGGCTCCTCTACTGTGGAACCAGCTCCCAGCGTTAGTGCGTGAGGCAGACACCTTGTCTACTTTTAAGACTAGGCTCAAAACTTTTCTATTTGATAGGGCTTATGGTTAAATTCTGATGTTAGTCCAGGTTTAGACGAGTGGGGAGCAGAGGGAGGTGGAGTGTACAGAGGGGACTACTGTCGTTAAAGACTTTTCTCCCTGGCCCTGCCTCCCACATGCCTCCATCTGAAAGGCTAGGTTATCCTGAGTTATCTCTGTAGTTATGCTGCTATAGGCTTAGACTGCTGGAGGACATACTGACCACTTTCCACACTCTGCTACTCTCTTCTACCACCACTCT
>SSNS01000127.1:152046-204968 GCA_006937985.1 Aphyosemion australe
TGTCATGTCCTGTCTATGTCCTCCCTGTGTCCAGTCTATGTCCTCCCTGGCCCTTCCATATCCCATCTCCCTTGTCTCCGGTCCCTTCAATCATCATTCAGTTTTTACTTTATTTCTCATTACTTTAGTTCTGCCATGTCCATTCCCCAGCCCATTAGTGTTGTATTTCTCTCTAGTTTTCCTTTCCCCTTCTTGTGTATTTAAGTATTGCCAGGGCCCTGTAAGTTTAGTATCCTTTTGTATCAGTTACCTTTGACCCCTGTGTTCCTCTTAGCTGTTTCATCCTCACATTAGTTATCTTTCATTGTCCCCTGGTATTTAGTTCATCCCTCCAGTTAGCTGTTGTCCTTGTGTCCCCTTAGTCATCCTGTACCTCTTATGTTCAGTGTTTTTAGTCTTCAGTCAGTTTGGTGTTTCATTTCTCATATCTTCCTTCCTGTGTTCTCCTATGTTAGTTGCTTCTTGTATTTTGGTTATTAGTTAAATGACTTTAATTATTTCTCCTGTATTCTGTTTATGCATTCTAGTATTTTCTTTCAGCATTTAGTTTTTATGTTTTAGGTTTCTCTCTTTATCTGGTTCAGTCCTCTTGTGTTTTGTATTGCTTCCCATCCTCAGTTAACTAGTCACACCTGTCCATCATCAATCAGTAATCATCTCACCTGTTGCTTGTCTCCATTCACCACCTCAGTCTATTTAAACTCAGCTCAGTTCTACACTCGTGTCGGTTCCTTGTGTTTGTCTGTGTCATCTGTGTGTGTTGCCTTTATCCCTGTGTCACCTGCGGATTTTTGTTCCTGCTCCAGACCACGGCTGTAAATAAAACATTTTCATTTTTTCAACCATACCTGGCTGCCTCCTGGATATTCCTGCACTTGGGTCCTACAACAACCTCCCACCACATGACACATAATCTTCTATGCCATATGCCCTGTGTAAGTTATAACAACCCCACCCTCTCACCCCTAATTTAGGTGCATCATTCTTTCTAGAAACCAGACTTTCTTTCAACCTTTTTCAGTGATCTTGATCAATTATTCTTAAGGCTTTCTGAAGTTTTTTTCAAAGGTTTTTCTTTGGACTTTGGACACATTTTCAGATTTTCTGTCCAGCCCTTGTTTACCGTATTGTAGTTTGTAACATTAAGAAGGACCAAAGTAGACAAGTAGAGGACAAAAGAAGAAATGTAATACCAAAAACAAAACTTTTCACGTGGCCAGTGTTTAAAAGTCATGGTCACGAGCTTTGGGTAGTGACCAAAAGAACGAGATCGCGGATACAAGCGGCCAAAATGAGTTTTCTCCGCAGGGCTTCTGGGCTCTCCCTTAGAGATAGGGTGAGAAGCTCGGTCATCGGGGAGCGGCTCGGAGTAGACCCGCTGCTCCTCCACATTGAGAGGAGCCAGTTGAGGTGGCTGAGGCATCTGATTAGGATGCCTCCTGGACGCCTCCCTGGTGAGGTTTTCCAAGCACGTCCAAACGAGAGGACCCAAGGGAAGACCCAGGACACGCTGGAGGGACTATGTTCCTCAGCTGGCCAGGGAACGCCTTAGGATCTCCTCACAGGTAATTGATTACTTAACTCATTCACTGCCATTGACGACTATAGTCGTCATTTGCGTTTTTTACGGGGCGGGCATCGGAACGAGCCCCCGTGAGAACAAACATCATGTGTCTACAGCGAATCTTCATCCGTGTATGTCACACATCACTTGATCAGGAAGCGGAAAATCAATGGATTTCGAGGTTTTTTTCGGACGCTGCTGTGAAAAAAGCGATGCGCCGAACCGGAAATGCTTCTGCGGATAACGCTAGAAATACGGTGATTCTTCCTGATGTAAGAAGTGAGTCTACTCTTTCTTTTGGTAGTTTTGGCGTTTACATGATCATAGAGCACAATGTTCTGTGACTCTTCAAAAAACAGTAAAAACGCTCAAAAACGCTGGCAGTCAATGAGTTAATACAATCAACAACTTATGAAGGTAAGATACTTGCTTTGTGGTATGAGGCACTATGTGTGTGAGAAAATAAAAGGTATGACAACAAAAATACATTGGAAAGAAACAGAGTATACACACATACTCACAGACAGATTCAAGTAATCAGACGTTACAACCTTTGCACTAAAAAGTGATTAGTCATATCATAGAACATATTGTGTGACTGAATGTTGTTTGGTTTCTTCTTAAATACAGGCTTGAGCATTGCAGTTGTCATTTTCACAGGTCAATCTGGGTGAACACACCTGTAATTAACTCCTCTTGTTAGTCTTCACAATGGCACTGTCAAATGTTACTTAACAGGATCACGAACTGAAGCGCTATGACCAAACGTGTAAAGTTTTAACACTTACAAAGTCTGGCGTCCACAACGTGACATTCATACCATCAGGGAGGAGAGGCTGGTATGATAATTGTTGAGCTAAACTAGCTAAACATTAAAACTGTGTATATAGTGTAACACTTTAACCTCTGTAACATTTTTCAACTTTTATTTTTGCATTTTAAAACTATTTTCTGATTTCAGAGGTAATTTAATCTAACTCACACTTTTTTAACAAAACTGAAGCTAAATTTTTTCACAACAGCTTTCACTTTCATATTCAAAATTAAAATAATATCTCTTTATTGGTATTAAGAGATATTAAAGAATTTTAAATTGATTGTTTCAGTTTGAACCTTGAATTGGTTTTATTGAATAATTTAAAAAAACAGGCTTAATGGGGTCCAAATTAAAAACAAAATGAAATATGATGACGTTTCTGGTTGGACAGACACCAATGCTTAAATTATGTTTACAATAATCTATTTAACTGGCAGTCTTTATGCATTCTGGTCACATCATAATGACCAAATATGTAGATGTGTTGGTGATAAATTATAAATCTGAGGACTTTACCTAAACTACAAACACCAACAAATACTGTTTAAATTACCGTAAAAGGTATTTATTAATCTCTCTGCTTGGTTTTGTTGATCTTTATTAAAAATACATTTAAAAAACAGTGCCAACTGAGTAAGAGACAGTCTGTAAACTACAGGGCGGCTGTTTACATGAAATAATAATGTCAGACAATTAAAGGCGTTGCAGTTATAGTGCAAAGCTAAACTCATTAGATGAGCCAGTGTCTGAGCTATTTTTATTAATAACGCATCCCTAAAAATCCCATTTTTCACGTAATTTCTTTTTTCATTATACATTATGATTTATGATGATCTTTGTTGCTGGTTGAGCTTCTGCCTGTCTTAGCCAGGACACTCTTGTAAATGAGATTTGTAATCTCAAGGGTTTTCTTTCCTGGTTAAATAAAGGTTACATACATTTATATGAAGTTGTTGACTGATTTTGCTGTGAGACTTGCACCAAATACAAGGTCAATGACCTCACAAACCTAAGACATATTTAAATTCTTGCTCACACTTCAACAGATTTCATCCAGAAGCAACATTTGCCACCGACGTAAAAATAAGTTGAAGACATGACTGTGTCACGTGGAGTCTGGTCGTGAAATCTTGTTGTTTTTCAATATTGAATGCAAAGGCGTGTTTCCTAAAAATGTAACCAAAAAGGTGTGCAGTCTACCAACGTCACTCATACCATAAAAACACCTCCTAAAAGAATTTTTTGGTCAGTGCACGCAGCCAAGTGATGAACTTCTTAGCAAAGGTAAAGCTATTCAAGACATGCTCACGTCAGAACTTAAGACGGAGAGAGCCCCACTTTTATTATCGACATCACAGTGCACACATTTGTGAGAAATCAACCGAGATTTTCAACAACATTGTTTCGGTGCTAAAGACAGAACTTTGTAAAGTTGTCACAGCCTTTCAACTGACTTTGTTTTCCTTGCTTGCACACACACACACACACACACACACACACATGCACACACACATTCTTTTATCACTTCACCTCTCCTTCATCTTTGAGAGATTTACCAGTTGAAAGACATACTAATGTAGCCTGTATCGACAGCTGGATCTGATAAGAGCAGGTTCCTGAACCGGATTTAACTGGAGGACTGAAACTATAAACAACAGTTTAGATCATCTTAAATGCAAGTCCTAAATAAGTATAAATCACTCACCTTTAAACTACACCGGTATATCTCGAGTGAATCTTCGGTTTAATTACAAGCTAAAAAACAAGAAAAGATTTTAGCGTTATTTTCCAGAAACCGGTTCGTCCTGTTTTATCTACACCCCTGGCTTTACCTCGCTGCATAAAGTCAGGTATGTAAAAGCAATAGCTAATGTATGTGAGTGAGGGGGAATTCACATCCAGTCAAATTTTAAATATCTTCTCTGGAAAGAGGGTTTTTAAATCTGATTTGAGCAAGAATTTGGGCCTGTGGGAACCAAGTGGTAGAGTCAAACTTGAAAGTAAACAAGGAAGACATCCGCGTGACCTATTTAGTCATCACAGATTAGGATCTAAAGTACAGATATGTGATATATTGATGTCAAATTTTTAAAATTTTACTACCATTTACCAAGGAAGACGTATGTGTGTGTGCGTGCATATGTATGTGTGTGTGGTGGTGGTGTTCTGGTTTGCTTTCGCTGAGTATTTTTGGTGTGTGCTCAGGTCAGTTTGGTCATTTGTGTTTTTCCCCAGAGCCACAAATCTTTGTGGAGAATTAGACCAAGTGTCTCCATAATTATCCTCTACACACTTAAATAGTCCTTTTTTTCCACAGTTTCATCCCTTGTGTTGTTTTCCACTATTGTTGTCAAGAGCTTACCTGTTTGTAGTTTTCCTGCTTCCTTCAGCCACATCAGGCCTGTATTTATTTATTTAGTTTCAGCTCAGACATCTACTTCCTTGGTCAGCATTCCTTTTTTAAACCTCTCAACATGACAACAAGTCATCGATGTCCACCATATTGGCGAGATGTATAAAATATCAGGACATGAATCTCAATAGGTGATCAAACACTGTACTCTCTCATGGTTGGAGGCAATCAGATTTGTTCTTTGCTGGAATCCCCGTGACACATGCCACTGTAGGGTGGAAGCACACTAAGTCAATAATGCGCTTTACTTTAATTACAGTTGTTAAATGTACTGGCATTCTTGTCTTGACCTTTTGGGAGCTCAACCAGCAGAATAAAACTTTAATAAACTTTATGTGTTAGGATTAGCCTAAGATTTACTGTGCATCAGAAAATCCACCAACGAAGGGGTTAGGGAATAGCCAAATCTCTGACTGGCTTTATTGATTTTGCCATGTTGGGTTAGGGTTAGCTAACATCAGACAGTGATTTTTTAAACCAAAATTTTTATTACTTTTTTCACATAGATTTACAGCGTACTACATCAGATATTATATCAAAATTCTCAGACTTCAAGTATAGCATGAGATTTTATTCAAACAGTGTGTGCAACTATGCACCAATGCTTTTCTTAATCTGCAATCTTGTCATTATTGTGACTATTTTGAGTGAGACTGTGTTAGTCTATGGCTCTTAGTTACTAAAAGGAATAACATATCAGTGGCTCTAATCTGTTTGTCCTGATATCACTCGCAAATCAAAGAATGTTGCTGCTTTGATGCAATGGCTGATCGCATAAAAAATTTCAGCCCAGCCTAGGTTTCTGTTTTAAGATGTTGAAAGATCTGCCCTGAACATCTTTTGAAATGTTTACCAAAGGAAGAATCTTGTTATGCTCAAGGAAGCAGAGAGGAAAATGCTGATTGGCTTTAGGTGTGACAAAGACTGATGGGTTGAGAATGTGACCCCACGTCCCCTACATTCAACTACCAACACTTTTAGAACAAAAGGAATCAAACAATGCACCGAGACAAAGTCTTCCTAAAGTAATGTACAATTTATGTTTACAGGATTCATAAAAACTACACATTGCAACTTTAATATCAAAACAGAAAACACTATAAAGCCCAGGGGGAAGGATCACACACTGCTGTTGCTGGAGGAGGGAGGCAAACAACCAGGGCTACTAAGCACACACACACCAACGATGTTCATGTAAAACAAAACAAAACATAACTGCACTGAATTTTAAGAGAAGGAAAGTCTGCCCTCTAATGCATGCAGGCCTCCACAGCCACTCTCCCCGTTGTCACGCCCCCCTCTAAGACACCAACACATGAGAAAATATCATGAAATGAGGAAGACTTTACTGATAAAAACAGTTCTGAACAAAAGCAGCAGTGACTGCACCTTCTGTTATGTCATG
Organism: Aphyosemion australe; assembly: GCA_006937985.1. NCBI lineage: Eukaryota > Metazoa > Chordata > Actinopteri > Cyprinodontiformes > Nothobranchiidae > Aphyosemion > Aphyosemion australe. The sequence continues at coordinate 158,246 of SSNS01000127.1, forward strand.
GAAAGTCCTCACAGACAACCATGTCACTGGCAAACCACATTCACACCACCGATCCAGTAGCAACAGCCTCTAACATGCCCAGTACATCTCTGCAACCTGTCAGTCAGGATGCCAGGTAAATACTTTTCGCAGCTGTACACAAACTGGAGCTTTTAAAGAGTTGGCATTATTACGCGGGGAGCGCTCTTCTATATAACAGCCGAGCAGACGACTTACAAGTAAATCGGTGGGACAGCCCATGTTACATGTTTTGGAGATAAGATCAGAGAGGCCAGACTGAGATGGTTTGGACGTGTAGAGTGGAGGGATAGTGAATAAATCTGTTGAACGAGGATTAGGCTGGAACTGCTAGACGAGGAGACCAAGAGGAAAATTAAAGAGGAGATCTATGGATACAGAAACAGAGGCCATGAAGCTATAGTGTGGACATAGTGGAATATGTAGAGCAAGCAAGAACCAATTGGTTTGACCCACAGGCCGCATCTTTCTGACTCATGAGCCACAAAGTGTGGCCCCAAGCTGTATTACTTTCAAAACTCCATGTTGTCATCACGAGGCGACGCAGTGTCATATACCTGAGCTGCTGTTCTTAAGTTTCACTGCGCTCCAAAGGTTCGCTCATTTGGCAGTGAGAAACCCCAACAGACTCTTTCACCAATGTCTATATGGTCCTTTGAGATTTGTAGTTGATTACCCCTTATGTGGAGAATAGAGATAAACAGAGCCAGATGATTCCCTGTGGCGAACCCTGAAGGGAAGTGTCAACATAAAAAGAAGTTTAGTCTAAAAATAGCTCAGCACCCACATTCAAACACAGGTATAACCTCATTTTAAAGTTTCAGACAGTCACGGGAAGCTTACGGCAAGAAATGTTTACTATGCTTATTTCAAAATAAAAGAAAATCTGTTAAGTGAAGTTGACTTAACAGAACACAAGAATAGAAAAAACTATCATAAACAAATGTTTGGAAATGAAAATCACATGCCCAATAAGATGGTCTCAGTCTAAAAACGTACATGTTGGGTAAATTGGCTTTAGTTGTGTATGTGTGAACTCATGGTTATTTGTTTTGTGTGTCTGTATGTTGGTCCAACAATAGACAAGAGATGATGGCCTTTTATATGAAAGTAATAATAAAAGTTACTTACGAACGTTACATTCTGAATGTTACTTCTGATTTAAGTGCGCTAATAAGAAACTGATATTTTATTGACCACTCATGTGAAAGGATAATTATTTATGTGCAATTATCATAACCAACCCAACCAGACTATGAACGAAATCCAGTCCTACAAGACTACGCTCAACAAACAGACACACTTTGGGAACAACTTTTGAAAGTGAAACGTAAAGTTTAATAACTCCACCAAAGACCTATTTGATAAATTCACCTATTATTGCCATTAAACCTAAATCACAACAACCCATTAGTCATCACACACTGGTGAAATTTGTTCTCCGCATTTGACCCATCCCCTGGGGGAGCGGTGAGCCGTAGACATGGCCGCACTTTTGAACTATTTGGCGGTTTAACCTCCCAACCAAACCCCTAATGCTGAGTGTCAAGTGGGGAGGTATTGGTCCCATTTTAAGAGTCTTTGGTATGACTTGACCGTGAATTTGAACGTTCTCCCAGTCTCAGGGTAGACACTCATACCACTAGGCCACTGAGCTGGTTTGTTTGGTTTTAAACAACTAAATGTATGAGTGGAAGTAGATGGTACTGACTCAGTGAATTTGTCGCATGTTTGATCAAGACTTTCCACTTATTGTGATTTGTTTCGAATGGATTGCACACAATTTCACATCAGTATTCACATTACCCTAATCATCAACAATATTTAATTAAAATGCAGTAACTCAACGGTTATTTACAAATTTGCTGAAATATGCATGTTATGCAAATTACATCACATTCATACGATTTGTCAAATTTAGGAGACATTTAAAGATGGCAGCTGTCAACTTTGGAGTTTGGTCTGCGACAAGCTAATGATTAGCTTTTAAATGCTATGCAAATGCTTCCAGTCTCCATAGTGTACTGCTGCTTTCTTAAAGTGGCTCCAATTTCCTAAATTTACCAGCAGCTGATGCAAAACGTTATTTTTATAAAGAATTTTTTTTTGTAAATTACTGATGGAAATTTTAGGAAATTGCAAGAAGTCAATCAGTTTACCGCTGCTATTTATGTTTGCAAATAACCACAGAATTCTATGAAAACAACTATCTAAAAACATTCAAAATTCATGAATAATTGTAATTTTACACAGAAAATGAATGAAAAATCACCTTAAGTGTTTTTAAGCAATTAATAAAATAGAAAAAATACAAATAAGTTGAGATGATCAGTTAAACAGTCAATGTTAATTTAAGAATTACCTTGGAGCAGTGATTAGAGTAATTAAAGTTAAATAAGCAAGCATTATCCCTAATGAGTAAGGAATTTACATTATGAAAGCAACATAAACAAAAACAATGGTAGATAAACTAGTATTAATTAAATAATAAACAAATATGATTACAATGCTGTGTAAATAACACTGATTTGCTGACAAAAACAGACATTTATTTATTGAATTTTAGCTCAAATAAAACTAATCTGAAAATAAATTATACATTTTTTGTGTTTTTTTTTTTAGTATTGAGAAGAACATACGTCGTACACGGTCTATATTTAGATGCCAAAAATGCTCTGACTTCTTTTCTGAGCCGTGCTTCAAGTTATAACAAAGGCCAGCTAATTATTAGTGGGTGTGGTGGAACCAGTAAGACAAGAAAACCATAGTTTGCAGCTTAGTAACATAATGTTCTCAATGAATAATACAAAGAATATTTGCCGTGCTCAACCATCAGGACACATGCAAAACTTTCTGCATTTTCCCATGCGTCACATCATTGTGTACCACACCTTTTCAAGCCACACTCCCACTTGCGGCATCCATATGAAAATATCTTTGTGAGAGCATCCATCATGCTAGAACAGTGCAATTATGCTGTAATTGTGAATAATACTTTATATAAAGGACTACAACAAGTTTATTTAGTAACGTAATGAAAGCTATAATATCTTAATTTTAATCCCTTAGTCATTACTAGAGTTTAGATATGAGTTGTTTATTATTAGACCAAACTAATTAAAGACGTGCTCATTTGTATACATTTAGTTTGTGCAGCTAAATTAAAGTAACACAGCTGGTTCTGTGTTCACCAGCAGCAGGTTTCCTGCAGTAGACAGAAGCATGAAACCTCTAACTTTGATGGATCTGTGAAGTATGTTCAAAGGGAACAGAATTTAATTGCTATGGAGAAGTGGACCCTATTAGTGCATTTCCACTACTTATGACAAGTCAAACCTAAGAAATGACATAGAAGGGGGGATGCCTTACCATAAACTGTTACACAACACCCTATACACTAAAGAATGAATGTGTTTGGCATTGGTTGTTGCAGTCAACCTTGTTTGTTTACAAAGTTTGTTGTGAACCACTGGATGGATTTCAATAAAACTCTTAGAAAGTAATCAATGGATGTACGTCTAAAAATAATTATCTTCTGGAGTTAGCTCTGACTGATACAGTCTGTTGATCTTAGCTAACACAAACATGGCTGTAACGTTCCATTTTGCAGATATTGAGCAAAATTTTGGTGTGAAGGTGACTTGTGATATAAACTCCAATCATATTACCAAACATTTCACAATTTAACAAATGAAAAGTATAACTCAGTAATATCTGGACAGAAAATGATGGTTTTCAAACTCTGGCATTGAGATTAGCATTTGTTATGCAAGAAAAACCTGCTCAACATGCCACAACATTCCATTTTTACAATCTAAAAATTCTAAATGATCAAAATTTATAAAAACTTATTTCAAATTCTCACAACACAACTACATTTTCTAATCTGAATCTCTAATGAGGTCTATGACCTGGAGCTTATAGGATCAACAAGTTCAAAAGCTAAACAAGTACACATGCACCGTTGTTACGGGAGACTTGCTGGATCATGCACCAGAATGCCTGTCATGTACTCACGGCATGAACAAAGACAAGAAATTTTAAGTTCCTTCTTCTGTGTAATTGGACGACAAAAATAGGCGTGTGACTGTAAATACAAGCAAAAACAAGCAACGCAAGGAATTACTTTAGGCTTTACTGATGAATGCACCGAAACTCAGATGCACATTGAAATAAAATATTTTTCCTTTCACTGTGATGTAAGAAAAAATTAGTAATTTAGAGTGACATAAAGTGACACCGAACACATGTTGACGCCATGTTTTTTGAGAGGTTACTTTGTTTCATAATGACCATCAATGCAGAAATCCAGAACAAAAAGTGCACACCTAGTCCATTTAATAACTTTTAGAAACTGCTGGTGTTGGATAAAATCTAGAGTTTGATGTTCGTCACTGGTAAAATGTTTCGAGGTAATTATGAACATTCAAGGTGAAAAGATACCAGAAAACTTCCTTATGAAACATGGTAAACACACAATTTATTCATTAGAAATAGTGCTGTCATGAGATTAAATTGTTTTAGATTAATGAATCTGTAATTAATTAATCTAATTACTCTCTTTTTTAATCTCACCTACTAATGGCTGAGTTCTAAACTTTCCTTTTACATCACCAAGGCAGAATAATACTGTGCTCTTTTCTCAGTCTCAAATAATTAGAAATTAAAAATAATAAAACATCGAGTCCATATGCTCTAAGTTAATGCATCAAGGAACGCTTTTGTTGAGCAATGCAAATAGTGATCACAGAACTTGTTACTAAAACATTTATCTAGAACTAAAATAGACCTGTAAATTACAGTGCTGTAAGTTAGCGTATCAAAACTGACAGTTTATCACAAAATAAAATACTGAAAAAGCATTAAGCACTCACTCTCTCACTTCTGACATGTGGTATGGCATGATAGTTCAATATAAATATAATTACATAAAATAAAAATTTTAAAATAAAAAATCCCAACAGGCAACAAAAATAGTGCACTAAATGTGGCTGTAATTAATTAATCTCAATTAATGCGATAATTTGACACCCCTAGTTAGAATATTAAAGCAACATTCCGCAACTTTTACACCTTAAAATTATGCTTTTTTGTAAAGTTTTAGCGTCATACTATTATCCATTATGTTCATTTTCATACCTGTGATAGTGTTGGGGGGTCCCACGTCTGTTTACTGCGCTATACAGTTTTTGTGCTTCGGGTAGCACCGGAAGTACTGACTGGGTGTCGTTTTACGGCAGTATATGGCAAGCCAAAGGGTAAAAAAAAGCGCGTCCTGAATGCGCGTTTTGATGCCAAAGGGGGCAAAAACTCACGTGTTCTAAAGCGAGCATTACGCCTTGAACGAGCATTTTGGTGGACATAATGCGAGTTCAGAATGCGCTTTTTTATCCCTTTGGCTTGCCATAATTGTATAAGGTAGACTCTGTGTTTAGCAGTGGCAGATTCACCAAAGAAAGCTAGAAATCCCGTATCAGAGGAATATAGGAAAAGAAAAGAAGAACGTCATAGAGCAAGAGCAAAGACCAGAGTTATTATTGGGCTGTCTTTTCCTCGCTGCACAGCAAATTCAGCATGCTCAAATTAACACCATCAGAGTTGATTTCAACACTTATAAAGTGTCTATATGGGTCCACACCAGTAAGAGTTAATTTAACTCTTTTTGGAGAGTTGGTACTTTAACTCTGATTTATTGTCAAAAACCAACTCTTGTGGAATTGACACTTTAACACCGGTGTTGGAGTTAATATAGTAACTCTTAACACTGGAGAAAGTTGCGGAATGCTGCTTTAATGTCACATAAATATATTTAAAGAGATGAGTTTTAAAATGGTATTTTGTCTCTTATGTAAATAAAATCAATATGTACGTCACAGGAAGCCAAGAATGAGAAATCAGATGAAGGAAAAAAAAACTAAACTAAAGAATCCTTGCAGAAAATTGCAGATTTTGATTATATGATAAGGCATCAAACAGAAACTAAACATCAAATGGCTAGCATAAAAATCAAATACCAGCAAAGAATTTCTGTGACACTGATAGATAACATTATAGTGTTGCAATCTTGCAGACCCTTAATACACTTCATTTGTTTGGCTTCTACGATGTTTGTCACTCAGAAAGTAAAAGCAAAAGTGTCTGCTCCATTCTAAGATAAAAAATTTAAACCAGAAGAAACACTCTGAACTATTTACGTCAAGCTTGGGTGTGAAACTGAAAAACCATTTGCAATAGTACTCCATCAAAACACATTCTTTTTGACTTTGCACTGATGAAGATAGGCTAGCCCGATGCCTGCGGTTGCTTCAGTCTACACAGGAAATCCTCAATTTGTGCCAACAATCTTTGTGTTTCTTTAAGCAAAGCAGATAGGATGACAAAACTACTAGACAGTCAAAACAGGTGTACATTTCTGTTTTCTAGTAGAAACACTAGACTTGCTGTAAGTGTGAATACTAGTAGTTGTTATTTTAGTGACCTACATGTACAACATGTTAATGGGTGCCTCCGGCAAGTTTTCAAAGGGCTAGCCAGATTGGCACCAGAGAAAATCTCAAGGGATGTCACAGAAAACAAAAGCAATGAGAGAACGCCAGATTTACAATGCCAATGTCATAAAAAAGCTAGCTGAGAAATATGAAGTAGAGTTGGAGAATCACCTGATACCGGCCTTTCTTTGGTTCTAGTTTCACGGAGGTACTTTGGACAAAAAATGACACGGGAAGGAATTAATAAACGTTACAAGTCATTGAAGCTTTTCCTCTTCTGTGGCTGTCTTGTCTGGTTGTTGTTAAGAGTTTATGTTCTAAACAACATTCATCCAGTCCTTTCTGATGGACACAGAAGGAGCAACTTAAGAGGGCCATGTCTGTCCTGGACTGTCCTCTGAGGTCCATCGAGCAGGTTGGGTTGGAGAGGATGTTGTCCAAGCTGACAGCCCTTATGGACAACACCTACCACCCTTTGAATGAGGCAGAGCAAGACTTTTACATACCCAGTGTAAAAAGGAATCCTACCTCAGGTCATTCTTACTGGCATCTGCCAGACTACTATGCAGTTTAACCTGATTAAGATATTTGACATATTTTTCTTGACATGTTGACGTCTGTTCTTTGGCTGCTTCTTCTCTAATATTCCTTGTTGTTATGAAAGCTCTGTAACTCCTAAAGTTCTCATTTGTAGAATAATAAAGATTTATTCAACTCAACTCAATATGATTAGAAGGAGAAGCTAGCTCTCTATCATTGAAGACATCTTAGACAGACCAATCTTTTCTGAATAAGAGTTTATTGTCCAGTTTAAGGTCCATCTGATCAAGACAAACAGTGTCTCCCCCAAACCGATCGCACATAAGCGCTGAGTCACTCTACATGAACACCCTACCTGCAACAATACCCTTCCCAGACACCAACTGTGCTTCTGTATTGTGTTTTTACCGTATACTATTTTTCTTACTTGAAGAATCAGCACCTTGAAACAGCCTTGTAATTGTTTTTGTGCATCTCCAAATAAAGCTTTGTGTTCTATATTCATGTAATTCACACTTGTCATGCTAAACCCACCCACAGGTAAGTGAACTCTGTAGCTACATGTGATGAATAATCATTTACAAAAAAAATACACTAAAGAATAAAAAATTCACAAGGAAGAGAGTAAATTATTATTATTATATTATTATTATTAATATCATCTGTCCTTGAGTATTAGGCTCAGACATTCATGAGCTTGCGCAAACTAGCTTGTGCACCAGATGATTCACTCTGTACAACAGGGTGTAATGGTGTTTGGCACGAGATAATAGAGTAACAAGGAAGAGATCTTGACAAAAGACAAAATAAGACTTGCCCAGTAGACGAGGAAGAGTATGCATTTAATCTTACCTGGAGGTTGCCTATTCAGAATTAATTTGTGATACAATTTAACAAACTGTCCCCAAATTCTACATTTATTCATTCCTCACAACTATTCTTAGTTCTGATAAATACTTAAAGGGAAGTAGTTTCTCTGAGCTTTGATGTTGTTTTTAGAAGGCAAAGATAAATGTCACAAACTTTTCAGATTAGTCATACTTCCTAGTTACATGACTAGTAATTATAAAATTGACGCAGGCACTTCTGGAGTAAAGACAACCTTGATAGTCAATCAATCAATCAATCAATCAAAACTTTATTTATATAGCACAATTCATAGCAGTTAGTCTAGAACATGAGAAAGCATAAAAGTAATACGTTTAAAATAAATCCATAATCATACTGTAAAAACGGTAAAAGAAAATATTAAAACATTATTCAAGACACTAACATCATCCTCACTTATATGATTTGTTAAATAAAAAGGTTTTTAACTTAAATTTAAAAACGTTCAAAGTATACGCTTCTCTAACATTTAAAAGGTAAGGCGTTCCAAACTGTTGGTGCGTATTCGATAAAAGCTGCAATACCTGATTTAGATACTGTACGTGGTACTTTCAAAATGCCAAGGTCGGCCAACATGAGTGACCTACCTAGGGGATGAGCATGTCAGCTATGTAGTGTGGATCCAAGCCATTCAGAGCTTTGTATGGCATGATCTCATAAATAATTCTTTTTTCTACTGGTAACCAATGTAGGGACTTTAGAACCAGATCATATGTATTTGTACCACTTAAAATACAAGCAGCTGCATTTTGAATTAACATTCTGTTTAGAAATACCAATGAAGAGGGCATTACAGTAATCAAGTCTATTGGTAAATGCATGAATGAGTTTTTTCAAGGTCAGCTCTTGATACAGAGTGTTTTATTCTAGCAATATTACGTAGATGATAAAAGGATGTCTTGGTGATGTAGTTGATATGTTTACTAAAATTAAGGTCAGTGCTGTTATATTATTATAAAATAATAGCACAAGACAATCTTGACTGTGTTCCAAAGGGGTTCAATTGAAGGCAGCTGGACTTCTTTGATTTCTTGAAGACGTTTCGCTGCTCATCCGAGAAGCTTTGTCAATTCTGACTGGAATATGTGAGAGTCAAGCTTATAAACTGTTGCTGTTTATTGTTGCTCAACGAGCAGAAACTGCCTATGAATACCTCTCCTCCCTAGCTCCTGATGAGTCGTCGGGGTCGTTAGCCTCTATTGTGAGGGAATCGTTGCATTGATCAGATGCAAGAGGGTGTGACCTAGGGCCGTGATATTGCTGTTTAGCAACGCGAACGCATGTTCAAAATGGCTGCCACGCGTAGCTTGCATTGATTTGAAGCGTTGTTTGTGCGCGTCCCCCGAAATTAATGCGATGTGACGTGAAGCGCCCAAACGCTGTAATATATGTGGAACCAGTAGGTGGAGTAGTAGTAGTGCAGTAGAGTCACCATGGTGACTCCATCTCTGGTTTAGAGGTTTTTCACACCATCTACAATACTGCTGCTGTCTATTTTTCTGCCGTAATCTCAAATTAACCAGTTACTGATTTCTTTTATTGATGCCATGTTTGTTTTGGTTGTCCTGGCTCTCTATCCGGTCTGAGTACTCTAGTTTTCCCCCTAGTGGAACACTCCAGTACTACATGCAGTGCAGCGCTGTGTAGCAGCTAGTATGTGAATAAACACAGCAGGCAGCCTGCTGCCTGCACCAACGTGAGGTTAAACAGCAAGTATATTCCAGCCCTTAGACTGAAACTGTTTGGGGATTAGGTTCAGAGTTGCACTATAGGTGCTGGAAAGGTGAAACCTAAGACCTCCAACTCTATTTAGTGTATTTCTTGTCTTTGACATAGCTTCCCATACCCCTCTCTCAAACCATCTATCTTCTCTGTCCAGAATGTGTACTTTGTCATCTTCATAAGTGTGTCCTTTGTCCTTCAGGTGTAGGTGGACTGCAGAGTCTTGACCTGAAGAGGTGGCTCACCTATATAATCATCACATTTTTTATTATAAGTTCATGTAAAACATGTGAGAGTAAAGGTGTACTTACTGTAAAATATTGTAAAAAAAAAAAAAAACTATTAGAAAGAATGTGTTTGCAAAAGTAATGAGAGGCAGAAACCCTAAGATTACTCTTCTTTCGGCTCCTTTTCATTCATGCAGCAATGTTTTGAAGTAAGTAGGAGTTACTGAATACAAGAGGACAAAACAATTTGTATTAGCTACTATTTTAACAGTGTATGTTGATCTTTCTGTGGTGTTCTTGACTATTTAAATCACAATTTGAGATTTTTCTCACTTGTTTTACAATTTTAACCAAGAAAATTGACGTATTCATATTAATTCTCTGCAGAAGATGTATTCTATAAGTACTTACCTCATAATAACACTTTAAATCAATTGGGAGGGTTTTGTCCTTCACTTACCAGTAACTAAAATATGTTTAACCAACAATGCTATTGGAAATGGTTTGGAGGTTTTTGCTTGCTCATAGGGTTTTTATGGTCCACTCAAGAATATTTAACCCTTTTTGTTTTCAAATTGAACTTTTGGGTTTTGTAAGCAGCATGTTTTCTGTTAAGGTTAAAGAGTTATCTTGTTTGTGCTCAAACATCTGGCAACTAATGTCAAATGAGCAGTGAACTGCAGTAACCTAGTGACAGCAGACAGTCGTGTGTGTGTTCACACTGCCTCCTTGTGTTTTATGATGCTGCTGTGATCAATAACTGTGTGATGCCTTTTCTTCATATCATTTCTGGTTTGACCAACCCAAATAATTTAACACAATTTAACTGGATTTTGATATATAAATAAAAATAGTTTATCATGAACTATTTGTTTGTTGTTGAGAAATTCTCTCACTGGCAAACTCTGATAAGGATGTGTCTTCTATTTCCTTGGGAGAGGGTTTTTTTGTGTTCCCGATGTGAATATGTTCTTTGTTGAAAATCTGCCATGTTTTTTATGTTAAGGAGCTAATAACGATTCTTTTTCTCTATAATCTTAAATTTTCTGACTTTGTTATTATCTTGTTTTGCTGATTAGCTTAATTCAGCTGAATTTAGTTTAGCTTAATTTAACATAGTTTAACCTAGTTACACTTAACTTAGTTACTTAAGCTCAGCTTACTTTTTAAAAAAAAACATCTGACATTTTGCCAAGTGGGAAGAGTGGCTACTGTCCCTCCTTATTGAAAATCTGTCTCTGCAAGTTTTAACTGAAGGAGGATGAAGGTCTGTGGACTAGCTTCCAACACACAATATGCACTTTAACTTCTTTGCTGCCATAATAACAAAATAAATAGACTTTGAGTTGTTGTTTTTTCTCTTTTTAGCACTTCACAATGATAGAACTGAGAGCTTTAAATAAAAGAAAAACTATGCAGAGACATTTTAAAGTGAATTTTGTGAACAGTCAATAGGCCTATGTTACATGTTGTAGATAGCTCTTTGATTTACGTCAGGTCCAGCTGCAATGAAAGTACTGACGCCACCAGCTGCTGTCTTGCAAATAACCAAACAAATCCATGTAAATATCTGTTTAATGCAAAACTGTATGAACCTCTGTGAATATGTTTTCTGATATCCAAGTGAACTCAAAAGCCCTCAAGCCCTTTAAGCACATTGAGTTGCCTTTGTGTAGGAAATGTTCTATAGACAAGTATTTGACCCTTAAGACAAGCTGTCCTGTCTTAAGGGTCAAATACTTGCATGTTTGAGCTATTTTTGGAAAATAGCTCAAACTTTTCCTGCTCCAACACACCTGAAAATAAAGACACACTTGGTAGTTTTGCTTGCTTTTAGCACCCCTAGAGTCCATAATTAATTCACTGTTGTTGAAGCAAAAGTGAAACTTACCTCCTCGCTGTGCGTTCATCTTTTTAACACCTTAATCTAACTGCTGAAATGTCTCCTCAGCCTTCATTAGTGTCTACAGGAGCGGTTCATCACTAAATTAAACAAATCAGCTGTGTTCATGATCTAAAACATGCAGGAAACATGCTGGAAGCAGACTGCAGCACAAGTCCAACAGGGACCGGACCGCCACTCTGAAGTTGCAAGTGTGGTATTCTGGGGGTCTGAGTGACATTTCATTAACCCTGTAAAGAGTCATGTTAGCACATACTGGCTCAAGAACATGATTTGAAAATATGAAAAAGTTGCACAGTATGGCTTTAATGGGGAATTTCCTGTTCGACATGTCCACAACTTCTGCAGAAGTCTGTTAAAAGCCCATCAATTGAAACTAGGTGAGCTGGAACAAAGAAACACCACAAATATGCTAGATAGTGGTCCTGAAACCAAGGATTGGCTTCCTCTTTACTTACCATTCTAACTAATGCTTGTGCTGCTGCTAGCTAATCCACCAATTCCAAGGCTCATTCATAGGCCGGGACTGGTTTTACTGTCTATACTGTCTTGTATGTTGCTTTTGGTTTTTTTTGCTGTTATTGATTGTGTCATTATATGAAATTCACGAGCAACAGTTCGTTCAGCTACGCGCTCTGTATGTGAAGAATGACAGTTTTTTACTCCTTTAATCAAGGGATTTCCAACTCCGGCCGTCAAGGGTTTCTATCCAACATGTTTTAGTTGTTTTCCTGCTCCATCACAGTTGATTCAATGGTTGAATATAACTGCTCAGCAGGCCATGTTCTGCAGAAGCTTGTTAATTATACAATGATCAAAATCAAGTGTGTTGAAGCAGAGAAACCTCCAACATATGCTGGATAGTCCGTGGCCCTTGATAACCAGGGTTGGAGGCCGCTGCTTTAATCCTTTTCTAAGAAGAAGCTGTGACCGCCCCCTGCTGATCATCAATGGTAATGCCACTGACAGAGTACACAGCACAAAGTTTCAGGGGCTACACACTGCAGATGACTTCACCTGGTCCACTAACAACACCGCCATCACTAAAAAAGCTCAGCAACGTCTGACATCATTCTGTAGGGGTACAATAGAAAGCATCCTGATTCACTGAATTACAACCTGGTTTGGCAGCTGCTCAGCTAAGGACAAAAAACCGATGCAGAGAGTAGTGAGAGCTGCACAGAGGATGACTGGCGCCCCACTGCCCGCCCTAGTGAACATAAATAAAGACTAGTGTAACAAAAAGGCTACAGACATCCTGCATGACTCCTCTCACCCATCACACCACCTCTTTCTACCCTCTGGTAGAAGACCACAGAGCATCCGGTGCCAGATTATCCCGACTTTGCAAGTTTCTTCCCTGATTGTTCACACAGACCCACTTCAAAATGCCCCTTGCTGTTGTATTCATTAGTCAAGTAAAAGGATATGTGGACAAGGATATTGCACTTCTGTCTACAGTGAAGGCGTGTCTTTTAAGTGACAATAAACATCCATCCATCCATTTTCTGTAACCGCTTATCCGAGCAGGGTCGCGGGGGGCTGGTGCCTATCTCCAGCAGTCATCGGGCAAGCAGGCGGGGTACACCCTGGACAGGTTGCCAGTCCATCGCAGGGCAACACAGAGACACACAGGACAAACAACCACACACACACACCTAAGGACAATTTAGAGAGACCAATCAACCTGCCAGTCATGTTTTTGGACTGTGGGAGGAAGCCGGAGTACCCGGAGAGAACCCACGCATGCACAGGGAGAACATGCAAACTCCATGCAGAAAGACCCCAGGCCGGGATGTGAACCCCGAACCTTCTTGCTGCAAGGCAACTGCGCTAACCACTGCGCCACTGTGCAGCCCGACAATAAACACAAACTGGTTGATTGATAAAGGGGAGCTCTTCATAACACATACTCTGTCTCCACCTTGTGGCAGGAAGGGGAATTTGTGGCTTCACCTGCTATCAAAAAGGGCTTTTCTGAGTGCTTCTGATCAGTTTCAAGAAAATAAAGAAAGGAGAAAAAAGAAGAGAGAACAGGAGAGCAGCTTCATGCTAAATTATGTGATGGAGATGCTCAAACATGCAAAGTGAAAGAATACATATATGCTTTTAAAATAAAATAAAAAGTTAGATTAGAAAAACTCTACAACCTGCTACTATTACTCAAGTGACCTTTTTTTTTTTTAAATTTAGTTTCTTTATCATTTGAAATTTAGGTGATGCAGTTCCTGTTTATTTATATTTGAAAAAGAAATGTACATAGTATCATTAAGAGTATGAATAGGTTATATCAGATAAACCCCAACAAAGATTGATGCTTCACTTGTACACAAAGCAACAAGAATAAAAAAACACAAAAGAGAATTAAAGTAGAAATTTCTGTACACTCATACGCACAACCCCAACAAGTTTGGCATCTTTTTTGCATGGAAACACTAGAAATTAGTCTAAATATGGAACTATAGCAAATTAACAAGTGTATTGTTGGAATAAGACATTAAGAATTCAACAGAAAAGGCTACAGTTTTCTTCTAACTTCTAACATTAAGAGAGAAAAAAATAAGCACAAATGCACGCACGCACACATTTTGCAGTAGTTCCAGTCTGTTAGCTCTTAGGTATTCTTGCTGTCAGGTTTTCAGGGTAACTTGATACAATCTCACTCGAGACTGTGCTGGCCACTGCATAACAATCAGATCTTTTGATGATTGCTTAGTCTTTAAATATTTCTTAGTTCATAGTTTAGTCTTTGAAGCATCTGCAGTTTCTTTGTTCACAGGCTTAAAATAGAAAGACAGGATTGCCTTTGGAGCGCTGTCTAGGTTTTCGGTATGAGAAAATACCTTGGCCAGCACTTGATTGGTGCAAATTTTATCTTACAACAGGATAATGACCCAGAACATGCCAACATGTGATGGCAATGTTTAAATGAGTCTATTTCTGACTGCAGGCTACCGAACAGCCTTGCTGGGCTGTTGTTGCGGTCATAGGTGTCATTTTAGCCGGGGATGCCGAGGACATGTCCCCACCAGGGGCGTGGTTATATGTGGGCCTGGATGGGCCAGGGCCCACCCAATCAAATGGCTTCCTTTAAAAAATCATATATACGTTTTCGTTCATTAGAGATGGATTCAAAGACTGGAAGCATTTAAGACAGGCTTGTTCCAAACATGGAAACAGCAATCTCACCTTCAAGCTCTCAGTAAACTGGCGGCGTACAGAAAAAGCTGTGTGCCTGACAGCCGTGGGACTGTTTTGAACCAACTGCACAGAGAAGGTGGACAAACAGGACATCCCTCTTAGGGGCACAGAGAGTCAGAAGAGGCTCTGAATAGAAGAAAAATTTGGAAGTTTTCAAGCTGATCACCAAATATAATCCTGAATTTGAAAACAAGCTCCAACAGCATCCATGCAACGCCACCCTGATGAGTCCTGACATGAGTCCTGACATCATTACTACTAAGAAAAATCAAAAAGGAATTAATGGAGTCCACATATTATGCTATTATAGCAGATGACCAATGTAAACATGAGATTATTGCTGTGTCTTCGTCTCATTCATGGTGGGCTGATTAAGGAGAGAGATGACATGTCTGCTGAAGGAATTCCAAGGAAAATTCTAGAAGTCCTGGAACCCCTGGAGCTTAATCCATCCCTTGTTCATCGGATTTTGTTTTGATGGTGCATCTGTGATGTCAGAGGTGGCGTGCACGTACTTTTGAAGCAAATGTTCCCACGTGCTGTTTATGCGCACTGTAACTTTCATAGACTAACCCTGCTGCTCAAGTCTCGGGAAACATCTCCACTTTTTTTGACACTGTCAATCAGCTTCACAGCTTCATCTCTGGAGCCTGCAGACATGCACGGTTCACGCCTCTGCAGAACCGTGAAGTGCTGTGCACCCCAACAGTAAACGGATTGAGCTGGAGAGATCACTGATGTTAGATGGGGTTCAAAGTTGGGCTCTGTGAGCAAAATACTGTAGCTACTCGACATCATTTTGGAAACTGAATTTTCAGAAGAAAGTGGACAAACAAAGCTGGAAGCAGAGTCTCTGTTGCAGCAAATTCAGACCAAAAGTTTTATATTTTTGCTTGTGACATTCGGAAAACTGTTTGACACCTCTGACTTTGCAACTAAAGGACTACAAAGTCCTTCCTTGTGTGTCAGACTGCATTAGTGTGATCGAAAGTCCGAAAGTCAGTTTTTCCACGTTCAGGTCAAATACCGATGGTGATTTTGACAAAATGCTGAGAAAAAATGACATCACTTCATTGGATGTTGTTTTATGTGGACAACAGAAAACGCTTGCGAGACTGAAGGAGACTGTGGTGACAACCTCTTTGGGGAAGTTGTCTTGTGTGAGAGGTGATGCTGATTTGAGACAGTTGTGGAATGTTCTTAATGGACAGATAGCAGAGCTGAACTGCAGGTTCAAAGAAGACACCTAAGAATAATGCTCCCTGCATCTGCAACATTTGGAGATCTCAAGCTTCTGCATTGAGCAGTTTAATATCAACATCACAGAAGCTGATACCTCTATTTTCACCCAACAGATATGGTGCAAATTTGATGTGGGACAAAACTCTCCATCTCTAAAGAAACTGTTTAATAGCGGTCCAGCAGAGATTTTTCCTAATGTCAGCACACTTCCCTGCCGATCACCTCATGTACTGTGGAAAGACTTTTCTCAGCAACAAATCAAGACTGAGGGCCTTAACGTCAACTCCATGCTTGAACAACTTTGCTCTTTTGTCTTTTGAATGGAACCTGTCCAACTCTTTGGATTATGATGAAATAATATCCATCTTTAACAGCAAACTTCGGCCCCTTCACCTGGTTTTGTATTTTTTGATTTTGCTGTAGTTTATTTGTTGGAGAGTTTTGTATCAAGTTATGGGTGTGTTGCTGTATATATATATATATATATATATATATATATATATATATATATATATATATATATATATATATATATATTTATATATATATATATATATGTATATATATATATATACATACATATATGATTGAGCAGAAGTGGAATTTATGAATAAACTTACTTTCAATTATATTTATTTTGCCCACCCAGTTTTTATTAGACCCGGCTGAGTATCAGCTACACTACTGGTCCCCACTACTATTAATAAGTGGGAGTTTTGTCCCTACCACTTATTGAACAAGATGTTTCTTAATAGGGAAAAATAATTATTACTTAAAAGTCCAGCAACAAAGCCAGGTCACCATCAGTCTGTGATTTGGTAGCCTCCATTAGCTTCCTCAAACTAGTGTAGGCCGTGCCGATGTTCACTCTGGTTTTAGCTCTTTGCTTCACCTTCAAAGACATTACTCTCTTACTTTTACTTTCAGGCTCTGCCATAATGGCAACAGAAAAGGCAAAAATCTTCTTTTTCATCTTCTTGTGCTTTTTATTTATGATAGGCAAACTGAAAATGCTAACCGCTAGCATTACAGCTGCCAGCTGTAAAACAGGTAAAGAGCACCCACTAGAACACCTACCCGCTCCACAAAACTATCTAGTGTGGTTTTTGGTCAGCAGAGGGATGCAGAGTAATGTCAGAGAGGTTAGGTTCTCTTCTTATCAGTGATTTGTGGAATTGATTCTGACTTTTAACTTTTATGTATTGAATAAAGCTCCAATTTTGAACACTTAATACACTGCAGTGCATATTTTAATTAAACGTAAAAGAAAAAAAACGTGTATGTGACTAATTAAAAATAATTATCCCCATCAGTCTTCAAGCCACCCTCAATTTTATGTTACATTGTCTCCACCAGTATTAAAAACAATAACGGCCTTGTTGCAGGAGCAACTAGACCAGATGGTTGAGAGGAAGACTCCATATCCATCCAATGGGAGAGGCTCCTGGAAGACTGGTATGGAATCTCATCAGAATACCTGACAGCTGGAATGTCTGCCAGGCTGGAATTGCAGCTCCAATGTGTTTTTTAAATGAAATATTATTTTCTAAATGTTTCCTGCTTTTTGGCTTTAATTCCTAGTCAGGCTAATTCCATGTGTGTTTCCATGGAAAGCGACTCCATTTTTTTCCTAGGAAAAAGAGATGAAGGTGACACATGAATAGAGCTCTGCAAACTGCTGTTTCTTTCTTTCTTTTTTACAACCTGTAATTAAAACCAGCACTTAACCTGAGATCAAATTCCTTAGATGGTTGACATTCCCATCCCATCATTCCTGAGCTTGTGTTCCCCGCATGTTTAGTGGCCCTGATTTTCCATGTTTGTGGAAGCTGGGGCAGGCGCTGTGACGTTTTGGGGGGAGGGGCTTAAAGCCCCCCCCCCTCAGCGACCCCCCCTTTAAAACTCCTTTTCTGGCTCGCGACCCTCTCCACTCGCCCCGCGCCAACATGAGCACGGACCCGAGCACGCGCTGCTAAGATCCTCCACTTCGGTCTCAACAATTCCGCCTTTTTCGGGAGATAAAAACAAACAAGAAGCGTTGGAGCCCGGCGGACATACTTATCTGCTAACCCGCTTACTTTCCCGGGTCTGAGAGCAAATGGCAGAGCAGGAGGAGCAGCAGTTGACCGTGTCGGAGTCGCCGGTGCCTGGCCCGTCACGGACCGGGAGAGCGGTAGCTCTAGCCCGGCTACTTCATCGGGAATGTACCGCTCTGCTGCAGCTATACGTGAGTTTGTCGGTCTCAACGCTTCATTGGTGTGAAACACAATCCTCTGTCGGTGTAGTCGTGGTGTTGGTGCTGAGGCAGCTAGCTACCTGTCGCCTTTTGACTTTATTTTAGACAATGACGAATGTTCTATTATAGAGATGCTGTGCCGCAGAATGTAATCGTGTTAAAATGCACCCTCCACCTCCTCTCTGGTACCCTGATCGATGGAGTGTTTTTCCCTGCCAGCTTTTGTCTCTATTTACTTTTCTAAATGGTTAATCATCTTTGTATACATCAGCTGGTGCTCTGATTATATAATAAGATTAACTTAGGACGTCCAAAATCACCACAATCTTTGCATCATGTTGATTTAAAACAAACAAAAAAATCCCTCCTGTTAATTGTCATTTATGTCTGGGCTTCACAGAAAGAGAAGGAGACAGATTTGTTGGACCACACCCCGGACGAAGGACGAATTGTGACCCTGTCCTCCGAGGCAGAGGATCCCAGCACAGAGGAGCAGGTGCAGATGCTGCACTCAGCCCTGCGGAAGTGCCTCGGCCTGCTCCACTGTGTGATCCAGAAGGAAGAGGAGGAATGGGGAAAACTGGTGGGCAACTATGAGACCATGAAGGAGAACGTGCGAACCCGACTGGAGCACCTGCTCCGTACTACCAAAGATCTAGTTGGGACCGAGGACACGACCCTGGAGGTCACCCCAGATCACCCGTGCAATGAGGTGGCGTTTTTATTCCAGTTTGTCCCATCCATTTCTGATCAGGCATCTGTAGAGAATAACTAGAACCAAATATTTTAAATCACCTCGCATACTTCAAAAAAAGTAATTTAATATTTGCGTATTATCTGCTTTTATAAGAATACATGACACCTGCAGACTTTAATCCCAGTTTTAAACCAAGATCTTATTTTAATAAATGATGGAATTAGTTATTTTTATCAAATCTTGAAAGTAACTATTGTAAGTGATCTCATACAACATTGGAAAGTTCTTTCATGATCTGTTAGCCTTTATAGCATGTGTTGGGCCTATCTCTGCTATTATTCTGCCTCATTTCAGCTAATCATTTGTAAAATTTATATGGTTATAATAACTTGTGTGTTGGCTAAGGCTTGACCCCTTGAACTCCAGATGGAAATTGGTTGTAGATGTGTTTAACAATTACTTTCTGAAGGCTTTATTAGAATCTGACAAGCAAATAAGATAAATGCTATTTTTTTAGCTTCAATAGACAGGTTTGGATAAGTGAGTAAGCTAGGGTGTGAAGGCCAATATTTTATTACACGTTGGCATCCATAGAATGTTAATTTCATAGCTTCGTAGTTGTCAGTATTTATGTAATTTAGCCAAAATACAGATAATGTTTTCTTTGCTGATTGCAGCACTAACATTTGTTATATTGCTGTTTATGGTGTAGGACACAGATGGAGCCGGAGGTGTTTTCGCCCTCAAATTGTGGACCATCCGTGTGCTGTTTGAGCTAATCCACTGGGCGGATCATGCTGCTAAGACTCTCCATGATTTACACTTGGAAAGGGGAGGAACAGAAGAGATCTGAATTCCTTTTCTTCCCCCACTCCTGTAATATTTTGGAATGAACTTGCGCAACACTAACAACCAGCGTTTTCCTTTATGTGATCCTAAAATACATTTGTAATCTGTGAACTATTGAGTTGAGAAAAAAAATTCAAACCCTTATCCCATCGAATCCCTTTTAATCAGTAAACTTCTTTCCCCAGACGTTGGTATTTCCACAGCAAGTGCTAGAGTGACCTCCAGTTTGCAAGCGTTTGGCATTTGACAAAAACTTGCTTGCAGTAACCTGTAAATTGGTTTGCTGTTAGCAATACCCTACTTGGATGATCCCCTTTGTTGTATTTCATGTGTAAGTTATTTTATTTAACTTGATTTATGCTGTTTATAACACTCCAAAGTCTACTAACTCCTAGAAAGTAACCAAAACTATGTGACTGACGAACTGTGACTGATATGCAGCTAAATATGTAGCCAATTACTGAAGTAATAGCCTTTACCGTTAAACATAACTAACCTCACTGACATAATTGTAAATCAGATTTGGTGTCTTTTACTGGATGCTTGTTATGTGCACGGTTTGACACAATGTGACAATGTGAAAGTGTCATGTTATGCTGCTCTGTTCATAAAGTGTTTTTAATTTTTATTTTCTCCTGATGTTATACTTGAATGTACCACTGAACTAACAGACCAGCTGGTTCCTCTTTGGAGGCCAGAGAACTGTTTGAGAACTACTGTGATATCTTACAGTAGCACTGTATCCAAAGTATCAAACACTCTTATCACAATAACGTCACTGTAGCCTAAACTGGAGACGCTAACTGAGTGAATGAAGTCACTTCAGACTTAAAGGTATGGTGAATTTTTGTGAATTTGTGTAAATTAGCTGAATGTGCATTAAAAACCTAATCTTAATATGTGTGGTATGTTTTGTGATGTTTATTTTGGCGTTTGAGGACTCCAATACTTCACTGTTGTATGTGATACATCATAAAGAAAGTCTATTGGCCAAATTAATCTAATTGTCAATTTAATAAAAACAAATGTAAAAATAATCAGTGTTACACAGTGAAAGGTGCATGAAGACTTTCTAGCCAATGGGTAATTTGCTGTTGTCCTTCAGCCATAGATAATTGGAGAGTGCCCCAGCTGCCTTAGCATGTTCATAGTTGTGATGCTTTTCATCATTTGTTAGATAACACTTTAAGCCATAATTTTTTTTAATAATCAAACATTGCTTAGAAATAGTTTAGAAACAAAGTCAGAACCTACTCACTAAGGGAAAATTTTAAACTCAAATATTTGAAAACATTCTCAGTGAATTTTTTGGGAAAAACCTTTTTGTGTAATACCACTAAATCGCCACAGGAGGGCGACATTTGTCCATAAGTTTCATTTTAAAAATTAAAGAGGATTATAATTTCAACCACATTAGTTTCCCTAAACAGAAAAAGAACTGAGCAGAAACAATAAAATACACTAAATATACACATTTTCAGATTGTGAAAAGATAACCATAGAAAAAAATCTTAATGACCGTTTAAAAAGATGTTTTAATACCACTAATTCGCCACAAGAGGGCAATATTTGTACATCAGTGTTACAACAATGCATGAAAACAATAAATGCAGCATTTTCTGTTATCACGCACAGACTGAACAATAAAGAAAAGCTTGTCTTTCATTTTTTTCCCTAAATTAAAACAATTCAATTTTAATTGTTAATTAGTTTGAATAGAGGCACGGTCCACTGGACCCACGCTACCTGCCAAGTGCATGCTCCTGACCAGAGGGATCAGCCATGTCAACAAGTGAAACTGTAAAAATTAGAATATGGTGCAAAAGTCCATTTATTTCAGTAATTCAGCTCAGACTGAGAGACCATCTAAAGGCTCAGGAACCCTTTACAGGTATTTTTTGATTCATTAGCTGAGTGTGACACTTTGAGTCTAGAATATTGAACCTTTTCACAATATTGTAATTGTCTGAGATTTTGAATGTGGGGTTTTCATCAGCTGTAAACCATAATCATCACAGTTATAATAAATAAAGGCTGAAATATCTGGATTTGCATGGAATGAGTCTATCTCATAGATTAGTTTCACCTAAGTCGAATTACTGAAATAAATTAACTTTTGCACCATATTCTGATTTTTCGAGTTTCACCTTGGCATGGCAACTAATTACAAATCCATGTACATGGATTACTAAACTGAGGGAACAAATTATTACAACCTCAAAATAATTTCCCCACCTCACCCCTGAGGCGCTATGTAAAATAGCATTTGGATAAACTGCATAATAAAATGTAAAATTTAATAAAGAATTATTTCAAGATGGCAGAGACACTTTAACTGACTCCAGTCTGTCTAGTTAGAACTAATCTACTTTTCTCCATTCTGAGGTTGTTCAAATATAATTTTAATTTTTTCATAGAAAGATACTGTAAGATCTTAATAATCAATCAAATACACAAAATAAAAAAATGGTCTACCACGTAATGAAATGCAAATAAAAATGTAAATCTTCCCTATCTCCTGAAATGGGATTTCTTTTTTGTTTTTACGAAATACTATTTTCAGTCTTAGAAGATGCATTTTCAGTGATTTTCAGTAAAATAAATAATGCCACATAGGGAATTTAAGAAAAAAGAAAATCAGTATTACTGATTCGACAGCACTGATTTTTCTCTTCCCGCCCCTCCTCTGATTTCAATAACAACCCTGCCCTATTTATCGGTGCATTTTATGCTCCTCAAATCCACTGATCCAGAATTTTTAACAAGGTGGGGGTGCACCCCATTTTACAGGAGGAACCCCCCAAGGATATCGTGCACATGCGCGTTGTGTCCAATCCACCGGAGTGCGATTGGTAGTGAAGGCAGTCCTAATGGCGGAGAATGTACGGTCTCCTTTTGACTACCGGGAACCACCGACCCTAGACAGCGACGGGGATGGGAGCAAGCCGCCGCCGCCACGGGGGTGAGAGAGCACCGCGGAGCTTCCGCTTTTGTCGCGGAATGCCGTTGTTTTCACCGGGGATTTGTGCGCAAAAAGAAAAAAAATGCTAGAGCCTTTGACGCACGCGCTGGGAGCGTGCACATCTGTTTAGTGAACGTAGAAGCCATCCTGGGGCTCGCGTGCATTATGATCTCTGGCGTCTTGTTGCAGAAAACAGTAAAATATTACATTTGTTTGATTGCCGTGTGCAGGTTGCGCGTCTCCCCCAAACCATCCAGCGTTGCACTGAATGACTCAGCGATTTATTTAGGATGTTTTGACGGCGAAGCCCCAGCTAGCGGTTGGAAGCTAACAAGCTAGCTGCGGGTTAGCTTTGATGCTAGCACGAAATCCACTGGATGTATCAGCTGTTTCAACTTCAGCTGCTTTTAATTGATAAACCCAGACACACCTGAGCTCTTGGACCTTTGACTCCTCAGCATTTACTCCTTTAACATCATTCGGCTCTCAACAATTTACGGTTGACTTGAATCGCGGCTTGTTTAGCTTTGGCTAAACTAAGTTGCTGACCAATACCAAAAAATGCACCCGAATGCAGTAGACTGTTTACCGGGATCAGCGAATAGCGTATTGTTATCGTAATCAGTCTATTATAATTGTAGTTAGACTGTGATTGAATGAAGGGGTGGGGCCACATTATCGTTGATGTTGTGGTTGAATATCAGAGCTTCTTGTCATGCAGCGTGTTTACATTAGATCAGCACTGGTCAATCACACACATCAGCCGGATATGTGCTATCAGACCTGGGACCTGTCTGATTGATGAACTAGAACAAGGAGGAAGACAGTGTCTGCTTCATTTTTGTCACGTGCTTTAGGAAATTCAGTTTCATAAGATTTTAAAATACTATGGCATCCTAGGAGTTTACTGAGGAGCTTAGAGCATCACAATCATTTTTAATTAATATCAAAATGACCATTATTTCGCACAATTACTTGAAAGGACATTTAAATAATTTCTCATTTTCTGCTATAAATGTACCTAAAAGCAGCTTGTTCGAATAAAAGCTTCATATGCACACACACAAAGCATCATTTCAGGGTGCATTAGACACTCTGGTGACTGCACTGAAGTCTTCCACCTCTTTTTAGATGCATATTTAGAAAGAATACATTTTAATCTGAATTTGTAAAGCCTAAGATGTACATAGTTCACATTTTAAGGAGGCTGCTATTACCACTTTACATTCATGGGTGCAAGAGGTTTTTCAAAGTAAGGCGGAATGTGACAAAATTATTTTACTGATTGTTTTTTTTTTGTTTAATTACATTATTTTTTAGATAATTTTAAACCAAAATCAAAATTTAAATCTATTTGATTAACTAAACAGCACTCGACTTTTATTATTACCTCTATACTTACAAAAAGTAGTTAATTAAAAAAGTGTCATTATGCAAAAGAGTCTGATCGACAATATGAGCCATGTCTTACACAGCTCTCTCTTCTGTGAATGTCGCTTTAAGTGCTGCTTTGCATAGAGGCGTCAATTTGCCAAACGATAGCTCTTTGTTGTTGCAGGCGCGTGTGTGGGAGAAAAAGGAAGGGGACACCTGTGAAGGTGTGTGATCGAGCGTATGTAACAGAAGATGAGGAGGAGGAGAGCATGTCGGAGCACAGCTACAGCCCTGGTATTTACACTAACACATCATTTGTGCCACCTGTGTTTTGTATGTTTCACTGTGTCTCTGCTGAAAACAAACATGCCTTTCAACATAAAACCTGTGGAAGGTAATGAGGAAGGTATGAAGTGCTTAAATCAGTTAATTTAATCCCAGGTGATGGTCAGTACCCAGAAGGTGCAGAAGATGGCCTCCCTCCACCTGGAAGTCCCTACTACCTACCTGATCCCACTCAGCTCTGGTGAGGAGCATCCTCACCTCTTAACCCCAAAGCTTCTTTATTGGTATATTCCTAAACTCGCCTCATGTTTTCCCAGCGTTCCCGAGTTGGGGGAGGAAGGGGCAAGTGGTGTTCGAGGGCCCGTGCTTTTCCACCCGCCTCCGAATTGCCGGATTCGTGAAGTCCACTGTGGGACGCAGGTGCGGTTGGTTGTCATCGCAATTCGAGACATCGCCAAAGGGGAGGAGATCACAGTGGACTACAGCCTGACGGACTGGGGAGAGAACGCACTGGTGAGCTACTCGGGCAATTTTCTGTTGATTATTCTAATAAATAACTCATTGATTTATCTTAAAAATGTCAACTGACTTTGGATGCAAAGCACAAAGTAAAACATTGAATAAAATATTAGGGAAAAACTAGAAAGTGCCAATTTCAGCATATTGAAAATAAATCAAATGAAACTTATTATTTATCAGTATGAAACAAAAAAATCCTGATTTTTGGGCAAGTTGTGATTTTTATATTCTTAAACATGAGATAAAATATTTTGCAGCAGCCCTAAATTACAAACCACCAATTGATGATTCTGTCCCTACATTTTTATGTCGTATAGTCAAGTGGAAAAAAAATTCAAAAATATTTATTTTCATACTAGTTCTAACAAAAAAACTGAACATTTCTTCCTATTCCTAAAATGTAAACCCTGTGCACAAGGAATGATCTCGATTTGACTTGCTGTGCTTTTATTTTGAAATTTCTTTATAACCAGGAAGAAGAGGGTGGCCCTCACCCGCTGTCCCTGTCTGTCTCTGATTACCTTACCCCTTCCTGGTCCTTGTCGCCCTCCTCCTCCCCCCTCACCCACTCTGAGCCCAGTGACTCAGACCGAGAGGAAGATGAAGAGGAGGAAGACGATGATGATGACGACGATGATGAAGAGGAGGAAATCGAGGAGATAAGAGGCCGAATGCTTCGCCGCCGCAAGAAGCGCAAGATGCCCACAGCGGTCAATTCAAAGAAGAAGAGCGCTCCCACCTCCTCCAGGGGACCAGGCCGCCCCTGCTCCTCCTTTTCCCGCCCAGCGCCCGTCACCCCCCCGACACGATCTCAGCCCCCGGTCAACTCTTTAGCCCCTCCTACCACTAATATAAACAATAACATCAACATAAACATCGGTAGCTCCAGTGGTAGCACGACGAGCCGGCGGCAGCACTGCCCGTACTGCGGACGCAACTACCGCTCTCTGGCTCGCCACCTGGAGAAATACCACGCCAACCAGCCGGAGGTCCGAACCGCCATGGAGATGGCTCACGTCCACACCCACAGCTCTTCAAACGGCAACGCTTCACACCCCTCATCCTCCTCCACACCTGCTCCTCACAGCCATTCCTTCGCTGTTCCTCAACAATCTGCCTCCAACTCAACGCCGCCCTCCCTCTTCTCCAGGGAGAGGGAACCCACAGCCACACGCTCAAACCCAAGCAGCGTTTCCTTCTCCCTCTCGCTTTCGCCTTCGCCGCCTCGCTCAGCTCAACCCCCACCCGCTAAGAAGGCGTCAATCCAACCGCCTCCTGCTGCCAAACTCTCCTCGCCTCCGATGGTGACCCGAGTTAAGAGCCCATCACCGCCGCCTCCTCCACCAACTCCCAGAAGGGGGCGGAGGTTGAAGAAAGAAAAGATCGAAGAGCCGCAAAAGGTGGAGGTGGAGAGCCCGGTAAACCCGGAGGAGCTGCTGCCACCTCTTACGCCAGAGCCGGACATTGATCCGGAAGAAGATCTGGTGCTGAGCGGAGACGGGGAAGACGATGCACCGGAGAAGAACGGAGAAGTTGCAAGGTGTGGTTGGGTTCTGTATGTTAAGCCTGGTGCTAATAATTCATAACATATTTTGGGTTCTGAGTCATAATTTCTTGTTCACTTTTTCTTATTTCCAGCACACACAGACAACACACGTCTCCACTGCTGTCCTCCTTGTCCTGTTTGGTGGTCTACCTCCGTCGGCAGCAGCACTCTGCTTTCCTCTCTTTGACCCGATCTCCTAACTCCGCTGAGGCCTGGCGTCTGCTCTGCCACTCCAGCCTCTCCCTGCTCATCCTCTACAATCGACATCGGGAGTGTGAGGTGGCCAAACTCACCATCCAGGACTACCACAACCGCACCAACCTACAGTCCAGCTCAAATCCCAGCTCACCCTCCGGTATCGAAGCCCTGCTGTCCCCCTTTGAGCGCCACGTCCTCGGTAATCTCCCTCGAGCGGGCGTTTTAGGGAAACGTGGTCGCGTCCAGCCGCTGATTCTCCCGCCTCAATGTGAGTCCTGCCTGGATCTGCTTCTTCGAACCAGCCCCAATGTGGGGGTGGATCCTGATAGCCCCTACGTCTTTTCTCGGCCCTACCACTCCCCCGCCACGCCTCTCCGCGGTACAGACCTGCTGAGAAACTTGGCACGAGCCAGCGGGGCCAAGAACGCCGGAGTTGTGACGGCAACACGAGTGCGGCGGCAGGTGGCCATACTTACCCAGCTTCTGTTGTTGGAGGAGGGCGAGGGTCAGTGCGGAGCTATCAAACGGCTGGAGGACTTCCTGGAGAGGGAATACCAGGTCACCCAGAACTGCTCCACCATCATGAGTGATCCGGCACTGATGGGTCGCGTGGGTCGTGTTGTTCTTTATGGAGAAAAGGAGGGCGTGCTTTTCAGGGGGATGAGCCTGCAGGACATTTGCCTCGAGTTGGACGGTAAGAAAACTGGCAGTTTGAAATAAAATTTATGAACGTTTTTGGTTTCCTACTTTCACACAGTGTTGACAACTTAGCAACTTGGTTGCTAACGAATGTTTTAATAGGGCTGGTCGATATGGCCTAAAATCAATATCACAGTATATTGAGGAGTTCACCTCGATAACGATGTCACATGTATTATGTTGAGTTACGGTGTCATGTGACTCGAGGTGGTACAGCTTCTTAAAGGGACAGGAACGTCGCCAACCTACACACATCTTTTCATTTTTCTTATCACCAAATTTATTCACATGTGAAAAATTATATCGGTTAGAGTCAGAAAATTCGATAACGATACATTTTTGATTTATCGCCCAGCTCTACGTTCTAACGACTTTTTGCCTAGCGACATTCCTGATGACCCTTAGCTACTATATGTAGAACTTTGTAGATTTTCCCTGCAGATTAGCAAAAGTCCCTGCCTGATCTGCATCCGGACCGTTCTTCCAAACGCTCGGAAAGAGAATGATCAGCATGACCACGGTTCACAGACTGACCAATCATAAACCTTTCTCGGTTGATCTCACTAAACAAGTTGTTTTACAAGCAAAATACATCCGTATTGGAAATTGAGAAAACAGACTTTTTCATCAGTAGGCCAACATGGTGTGGCGTGATGATATCATCAATTCGCAAATTAGCGTGTCATCTGGCAATAACTAGCGACTTTCTGTGTCAACTACAGCCAATGAGGGGAAGTAAATAGCTTTAATGATTCGTAGGGCTCATACATGGTCGATGCTTCACTTGGTCACAAGACTTTTTGTAAGTTACAAGACAAATATTTTTGTTCTATGCATTTTCGAAAATTCAATTAACTGATGTCTAATTTAGCTTTTCTCCTGTTTTATACTTGGTGCTTGTTTTTCAGGTTGTATTTTAGATGGATTAAACTCTTAAATGTAGTTATATAACACACAATTATGAAACGGCTAGTGTGTCTGAGGGACAGCTGGCATGTAAAATACTGCTCAGTCATCGTGTGTGATGAAGGAAGTATAAAATAAAAGGAAAAGACCAAAAGTTTAGGACTATCAAACAAAAAATAGCAAAAACACCTCTAAGACCCACTTCTTCAACCACAACAGCACAAAGTCAAGAGCTGGTGTATTTCTCATCAAAACAGTATTCCCTTAAGATACAATCTGTCTTTTTAATGCAAGATGTAGCACCCTTCATCCTCCTGCATGAAACTAAGTAAAGAGAAAAAAATGTCAAAAATGGAAACACGTCAGCTCTACCAACGTGTCTTAAAGAAAATCAGTCATGCAAAGATTCTGCTTTGAGATGAATGGAAGTCATTTTTACCAACATTTACGTTCTTTAAAGGGTATCAGAGGTTTGTGAGGAGCTCTGAAACTTTTAAACTGATTGTGTCAAAGAAATATTTCCACAAGAAATCAGATGCAAAGTTTTAGATTGTTAAAGAACGCAACTGTTGTCAGAAGACAACACAGACTTTCAGGTCATTCTTTTGTCCAACTTCCTTACCTTGTAACAACATATCTAAAATAAAATGCCCATAAAAAAATATTGTCATGTCTTATTTATGGACATAGCTGTGCAACCTGGTGACTATATTTTTAAAATAAAGAGAAATGTTCTGAAAAGCTTGTTAGGAAGGGAGAGATGTGTTTTTATAGCTTATTCAATCAACAACACACATTTTTCCTGTAATTGACAACAGATTTTCGTTTTTGTCCCTCTTTGTGTAGTGATGTCTGGAAACTCGGCGGATTCAATCACGGATGATTCTGAAGCAGAAGAGGAGAAAGTAGTTGTTAAGGAAAAGATTGAGGTACCGGTGAAGAAGAAGGGACCGGGCCGACCCCCTCGGAAGAAGAAAGCACCTGTTCCTCCACCTTCGGTCAACCCGCCGGTAGCTAACAAGAGGAGGTCCACTCCAGTTAAATCAGGTAGCAATCAAGAAATTTACGATGCGTTTGTATTTATTTGACCGTGTGTTTTTGTTAACACCTTGCTACACGTTCCTCAGGAAAACGTGGCGTGCTGAAGCGTCCCTGGTCGGAGGCGGAGCGAGTAGCAGTGGAAACTCACCTCAACAGAAACCTCCTGGAACTGCGGGTCCCTGCCAAGGCAGACTGCGAACGCTGTCTGGAACTCTGCCCCCTGCTGGTGAGCAACCATCGAGACTGGAGAGCCATCAAGTTTTACGTCCACAACCGCATTCAGCTGCTGAAGAAGCAGGGGAGGAGGGAGAGCGCCAACGCAGTCAGCTAGAGGACGGATACCGCAACGTAAAACAACCACCAGCAGTCCAGATGAAGTGGAAAAACTGGTTCAAGTCACGGTGTCGGTTTCTAATTTCTGTCCAGGTCTCATCACCCTGGACGTAAGGGACTAGTGTAATAACAGTCAGTAAGCTAAAAGGACACGTGTTGAGGATCATTTGTACTCTGTGTTTGAGGTTACCTAATGTATGTTCTGGGATGCATTTTAATGGACAATAACTGTATCTGAAAGCATTTTTTTATTGTTTTAATGTTTACTTTTGTTAGGCTGGATTGCACCAACAAGGTTTAACTTTAAACTCGGATTAAATTATGGTTTAAGTTTAAATTCTGTTGCACCAAATTTTAAACCTAGTTTTAAATTAAGATTGTTTATATTTAAACCTTGTTTCATTTTTACACTAAACCAAGTTTAAATTTAAGCCTGTTGCACCAGAACTTTAAACCCCAATTTAAACTATGATCTAGGGTTAACTTTAAACCTGCTAATGAGGAGGTTCAACTTTAGCAATGACTGTATTTTTGAGGTTTATTTAGCAAAATGATGATTTTCCTGAAAGAAAATTTAGAAACAGGCTCGGTCTGTACTGGTGTGTGGAGCTGGGTTAGCTCTGCAGCTGAGCTAGCTAATGTTTTGTATCTGCGCTGGTGTGCGGAGCTAGCTTAAATGTTAGCTTAGCTAACGTGATCTATTCGGATAATCTGAGATAGAGAAAAAACACAAAGGAGGACCGGAGAAACTAGGAGAAATAGCTAAATAAACTTTCTTTTATATATATTTTAAAGACGTTTTGACACACTTCTGATGTTTATAGTTTAATAACAAAGCCTGTTTAATTAGTAGATTTTATTTCAACATCCACTCCCTTGATTTAAATCAGTTTAAGCACAGTTTAAAAAAATAAACTGAGTTTAACTAAACTGAGTTTAATTTTAAGTGGTGCAACGCAGCTCTGCTTAACTTTAAACATGGTTTAAGTCATTTTAAACTGAGTTTTACTAAACTCTGATTACTGCTAATCTTAAATTAAACCTTGTTGGTGCAATCCACCCTTAGTGGAGTAAAAATGGTGGATATATGAAAGAGCTGGTAAAACGGCAGCAAAGATCTGTGGCTCTGTGCTTTAAACCACCTGGACACGCCACAGCAGACGAGTCCTGTCATGAAGGCTGTTGACCAAACATGAATGAAAGCTTTTGGGGGACAATCCAGTTCTGGTCATCCACAGGAAGACTACCTGGACTCGTGAACGTGTACAGTGATGCTGACTTTGTGTTCCCTCGTGGACGAGTGTATTATAAAAGTATCATTTGGTGTCTCAGACCACCTGTTAAGTGTTGCATTCCTCTGTACCATGGTCATAGACTAGTATGTGTCCAGGCACGCCTACTTGAATTGACTGAGAATCATTTTTAAAGACGACATATTTCTGAATGGGTCTTATTCATAATGTAAATACTTCTTAATCTATAAAAGTATACAGTAGTGAGTACACGTTTTGACTGTGTGTTGTGTAAATTCTGTAAATACTACCTGTACTTATTAAAGTGTCTGACATTTTGCTGTGTTTCTTACAACTGGATTGTTAAGTGAGTTTTACTATGTGAAAAAAGAAATGACAAATACTGATGGATGTTTGTGCTTTATTTAAGAACGTTACAAAACATCAAGCGTAGTAAATATACTTTCATCACACAATATGTACAAATCAGTTATAGATACAAGATCTGAAAGACCTTCTGTAGTTTATATCTAGTGTTTAAGTGGTAAATGCACACATTTAAAGACTTATTAACATTTAGCACAATCTCGCTGCAGAAAAATAAAAAAAGCTGCCAGTGTTTCAATGTAGTGAATTTTAATATTCTGTAGCTTATCTGTCTTTAAAAGTTCTAAGCATATTTCATAACACTACGATTATTTTTACAGTTGACACTTGATTTGATGCAATATTAAAAAAGAAACCATGCATAAATAGTTAAAAACAACCTGTTGCATTTGCTGAAAATTGCTTGTACATGTTTATAGTCAAAACAGCTGCCGTTAGTAAAACTCATCTGATAACTTTTCTTAGTATTATGTTATGCATAAAAACAAAAATAATACAGCTGAGTGGGACACGAGGATTTACATGAAACAAAAAAACACATTTCACAAACCACACCAATTATGCGAGCTCTACGGCTGGAAATCATTTTTTCCATATTTAAAAAAAAGCAAAATTACAAATCTAAGTATGGATACTTGGGTTTACGTCAGCTTGTTGTCTAAAGAGTCACATTATGAGCTATTACAAACATTTTAGCAGAGCACAACTCAATCTTCATCCATTTATATAGTACATATATTATTAATTTAATTATTACATTCAGCATAAACACACATCTACAATATATCAGATAAAGTTATAAAAGCTGGCCAGTGTCACCTAAACACACAAAAAAATAAATGACACAAGTCCTAGAAAGTGAGTTTTCTGAGGATTATGTAAATGTTTAATAGGATTTTTCTTTGATATCGATGAAAAAATTTACTGTGAAATAAAGATGTAGACTGTAGTGTTGTGAGTTTGCTCGCAGTACCTGATGCCATGTACACACGCAGCCGGGTTTTTATAAAAGTGAATATCCTCCACCACCCAGCTATGAAAAGACCACCACCTCACCACACCGACTTGTTTCAGCAAAAAAAAATAAAAATCCATCCACACCTAACTGCAGAAGTGCATTATTAAAGAGCAAGTCACCCCCTACCTGAGTCTCACTCCACTAAAATTTCCTGTTTGTAACATGCGCCAAAAGGAGGGACTGCCCTGCAGAGGGCGGGGCTGTGGCAGTGACTGACACAACCCACCCCCCATTGGTGATTTTCCATCAGAAAAATAAAACGCTAACAAACACACACACGGTTCGAACAGAGAAACAGCAGCAGGCTTTCTATTTTGAAGGATTTTTCTCCACCTTCTTAACCTGAGGGAAGGGAAGAAGTTTTTAGGGAAGAGGCGCACAGCCCTGAGCCGTATCGTTTCACGATTTGCTGAGCCAGCCAGAGGCGTGGTCGAGACTCAGCTGCACTGCAGCCATGTCAGAAATGCTGGCTAGCATAAAAAATGCCTGCTTAGCCAATAGCAATGGCTGATTCTAATTCAATGTAGTGCTGAGTCTTAACCTGAAGAGGGCGCTACACTGATGATTTTAGACAGAATATTTATATTTTAAATAAGATGCAATAAAATGTCAAAATAATGACTACACATGTCTACAGCACTATTAGACACTCATTTATAGTTTATCAGCAAAGACGTTGATTTGGGGGTGACTTGCTCTTGAAGCACATTCATAGTAATGCCAAACCTGTAGGTGGCAGTAGTTCATGGCAATAACTGTCATTAACGTCATCCTTCATCTGTGGCCTGATTATTATGTCCATAAGCTAATGCTGACAAATGGAGAATTCACAAATGTTCACTTTCATCTGAGGTTGACAAGCCAAACTGTAGAAAAATCTTAGTTTTGTGTGATACCATGCTACGCTTGTACAGGGCCTTATTCTGAAAGAAATCTCGCAGTTAGCAGATTTCTTTAGTTTTATTGAGTAAACAAGAAGTCTGAGGTTGAAATCGTGTTTCTTTGCTTAAAAATTTCTCATCTAGTTACAAACATCTCAGGATTCTGCTGTAAAGTGAGAAGCCCCACGAAGAAGCCAACGCATCGTCTGCATAAAGACATTCTGTACTTGGTAGATGCTGTTTGAATTGTAATATTTGTCATTATAGTAATAAAAGATTATTTTAACTGAAACTGTGAAACACACTTAATGTGTGAATCTCCTCATTCTTAATT
This sequence comes from Aphyosemion australe, assembly GCA_006937985.1. NCBI lineage: Eukaryota > Metazoa > Chordata > Actinopteri > Cyprinodontiformes > Nothobranchiidae > Aphyosemion > Aphyosemion australe. The sequence goes on from SSNS01000127.1 coordinate 191,972, forward strand.
TTTGATTCATAACATTTTTAATTTTTATTAATAAAAAACAAATTGCAAATATGATTTCTAAACTGAAGGTATCCTGAAAAGTTCCATCAAACTGTTAGATATTACAGACACATGCATTTTTTTCCCCCTGAAAACTCTAAGGTTGAAAAACTACATGTATGAAATTACTGGAGTTGTCATAACTTTATCTCTACAATCTATAAATTGATTAATGTTAATTTTTCAGCACATAAAGCCACATTTTTCCCAACTTTGTGTGTTTTAAACCTATAAAAGCCTCTAAAAATTGGTATTACAATTTCTGCATCAGAGTATAACTGGATGCGTGTGATGTGAATTAATTCCCTTGTGCCCTTCAGTTATTTGTAATCATTTGAAAATGTCTGTATGTGAAAAAACAAGAGTACAGGGCAAAAGTACCATGCTGAGATATAAAATGTTTTACTTTCTCAGACCAGTTTTTCATTCATCTGCTACTGAGTCTCAGATTTGTTTGGTGTCATTACCCTCTACCTGCTCTGTCTTCTGTACCACCTCCATAGGTGATGTAGTTTCATCATTACCCTCTACCTGCTCTGTCTTCTGTATTAGCTCCATAGCTGATCTGTCACCTTTTCCAGGGTTGAAAAGTGGAAATATTTCTCCTGTAAATCTAACAGCCATTGATAGAATTAGCTGTTTCTCTTCCACATTGTAAAAGGAGAGTTTTCTATTGTCAAAGTCTAAATAAACACCGATCGTCTCTGGTCTTGACTGGACATGAAGAGACAGCTCTGGTTCACTGCTAAACTGGACAGTACCTCCTTGACCAGGAGAAGAAGACAGGAACCAGAAACCGTTAGATATGTTAGGAGACAAACTCATGTCCTGAGGGAAATCAGGTGTGTTTGTAACTCCGATCCACCAGGACTGTTTGGGCTCCATTGCTCCAGACCTCAGAGAAACCTCCCAGTAGTGTTGTCCAGAAGAGAATCCAGGTGTTCCTCTGACTGCTGTGAGACAGGTAACTCTGTCTCCATCAGGAAACTCTATTCTAGCATCTCTTACTTTAGATCCTCTGATTATTAGTAGTGGGTTATTTGTGTCCACAAGTTGAAGATTCACTGTTAAAGAATGGAAACCTGATCAGAATCATGAAAGTAAAAAGCAAAAAATGATTTCCATGATATTAAAAATTACCGTAATGCTTGGAAGGCTCTGATAGAACTGTAGTAGATCAAGAGGAGAATACAGCAGTTAATATATTTGGTTGTTATAAAGGTTTGGTTTTGGTACCTTACAATATACATGCGTACCTTTTGATAAAAGTGCTTCATTCTCTGAGGAAAAGACAGAAAATATGTTTTTAAATGATGAATATCTATAACCATCTTCAGCTCTAATATTTAAAACAGATACTATATCAAAACACTGTTTTACAACTGGAACTACTGAATCACTCTTGTTAGGAGAGAGTGATTCATGCACTACTTTGGAGACTTTTCTAAATTCCCCATTCAAATTCACAAACTTTGGGTGCAGACCACAGAAACAAAGTGACAAACTGAAATGCTTCACATAAAGCTGTAGTCTCACCTCCAGACAGATTCTGCCCTGAAACACAAAAACATGACAAAGTGCTTCAGTAAACTTTATTATGTGGTTTAATGATGCAATTTCAAAACAGAAAAACAAACACTAAAAAACCAAGGTGTTTATTTTAATTAACATACTTCTTAAATTTGTTCAAATATTCATTTTTCATAAGCTTTTAGCTGTGATTATTTATTTCATGCTTAAAAATCACATGATCATGTTGAGGGGAGTAGGCGGGACTTTCAGCCTCACATAATGACTCTGGCTTCAAAAATACAACATGGCAGCTCTTATGAACAAGATATCATGTCTTCACAATGGATGATGATGATGATGTCACTGAACCAAATATAATTGGGTACTTCTATATACTTACATGTTACAACACAGTAATAAACAGTTTAATGTGTCTTACCATCAGGTTGGTCACCTCCTGATCCAGACTTCCTCACTGAAACAAAAACATTAATTTAAAATCAGTCTGTACTCATATTTACAAAGTCAACAGATTCAGGGGTAATATAGTCTCATCTGTATTAAATATTTACATCTCTTTCTGAGGTACAGAGCTCCAGCTACAGCTAATATCGCCGCCACCACCACCATGAGAATCCCAAAAGCCACCCATCCATCTGAGGAGGATTCTGACCCTAAAAGAAAACAAAAACATGTTGTGTCTCCTTTAATGGTGATTCCTTCTTAATAAAATCATAAATAAACTGTAACAAACTCAGATATGAAGCTCCCTCTTTACCTCCTTGTAGTGATCTTTGATGATTTGTCAGCTTTAATCTGGCCTCTCTGGTCATTTCATTAGCGAGACCAACAGAGCAGGAAATTTCAGACAAGTTGGAGACAAGAACCCAGCTGTGGACTGAATAAAGACCAGTAGAGTCTCTGTCATATTTCACATCATTGGTGGTCAGAGCTTCATTCTGGTGAGACCAGCGCAGCCCAGGCTGTGGATACCAGCCCTCAGATTCACAGCTCACTTCCACCATGTTATCTTCTTTCCACGCTGCAGACAGAAGAGGAGGACTTCCTGTTTCTGTGATAGAAGGAGAATAATCATGTGATGAGAACTGACCTCTGATAGATTCTGTGCATTTGTTCCACCTTTATTAAACTCACCTCTCACACTGAGAGTCACAGTTGTGCTCCCATAGTCCTCTGAGCTGCTGACAAAGCAGGTGTAGACTCCTTCATCCTGAATCGTGACATTTGCCAGCTTCAGACTCACATCACCTGACTTCAGCCCAACTGATGCAGCGTCTTTTAAACCAAATGAGACTCGGCCAACATATAAAGCATTCTGGGATACACTTTTGGCGTTGTGAGGCATGACGGTGTTATCAAAGTTTTCACTGCCACGGTACCAGCGTATCTCCATATCCTCAGCACTCTGGGGGGGACTGAGCCAGCAGGGTAACGTTGCCGTTTGGTTGCGTTGCACCAAGATGGACGTCCTGCCCACAACTGAAAAGTTCTCTGAAACTGAAAAGTCAAACTGTGTTATGTTTTGCATTTTTAATTCATATTTTCTAAGCAAATAATGAGTTACAAATGTGAGCCCCGTCATAGATTTAGTCTGTTTTTGCTTTTTTTGTCACTTGAATGTTTCAGATCAGCAAATTACTGATTAAAATCAAACATAACTTGTGTAAATACAAAATTAAGTTTTCATAATAATTTCATTCATTCCAGAAAAATAAAAAAATCAATCCAAACTGGGCTGCATGGTGGAACAGTTGGTGGCACTATTGCCTTGCATCAACAATAGATCACAGGTTCAAAGTCCGGCTGCACCCTTTCTGCACTGAGTTTGCATGTTTTTCCACACGCATGAATACCTTGTATCCAGGTACTTCTGTTTCATTCCAAAGGAGAAAAACATGTATTTCAGGCTAGTTGGTGACTCTATTTCAGGCATGTCCAAAGTGCGGGCCCATGGGCCTTTTGTGGCTCCTTGGAGTGCTTTTGTGTGGCACTAAATAGAATTTCTAGAATGTTGAATTTAGCCTCTCCAGCAGGTAGTTGATGTAGAGTGACGATTTGTAACATTTTAATGTTCAGAGTTTTACTATTAGGCCTATTTTATGGAGAAATAGCATTTTGTTTTAATTAAATCTAATTTTTGTGGACTGCGAGGACTATTAACTCAACCATTTTCATTGTCCTTAAGGATTTTCTAGTTCCATCAGGTACAGCTGGTCATCAGGTGTTGAAGCAGTAAAACAGCCCCAGACCATCACACTATCGTGTTTGACTGTTAGTATGATGTTCTTTATCTGGAACACAGTGTTTTACTCCAGATGTAACGAGACACACACCTTCCAGAATATTCTTCCAAAAGTCTTAGCGATCATTGTGATGATTTTTTTTAATTGGTAAATGTGAGACGTGCCATTGTTGTTTTTGGTCTGCAGTGGCACCTCTTGGCCATGGCCACCCCACTGGCCACTCTAGGGAAGACCAGTGTTCTGTAATAAGTCCTATTAATGTTCACACAAACCATGAATTTATCTTATTTAATGAAGACGTGTAAACCCCTATAAAAATTATACATTTAATAAACATATAATCAGAATTAAAACCAATGTTTATGTCACTGCTGCTCACCATTTTCAAAGCAAAAGTTTCAATCACCAAATTAAGCTGTTCTAAAATTCTAAAATAAATGCTGAAACAACATATCGAATAACGGTTTCAAATGTTTTTTTGTGTGTTTCTCAAATTTGTTGTAAATCTGTTGAACGCATTTTTTTTTTTTTTATGAAAATGAATAAAGGAGCATTTATTACATCACCACAGGCTAAACTTTCCCAGAGTTACCATGAGGATCAATTTGGTGTGCCACTTCAAAATGTTCTCTGGCCCCATGGCCACCCCTATGAAAGTTTTCTGTTGGTCTGCAGAGAATTTCACCTTGGGACAGTGGCGTGTTCAGGCCTTTTAAAATGGGGTGGCCCAAATGGGGCCCTTGTTTGTGCATGGGTGGCATCTATGGTTGTGCTTTTTTGTTTTGCATTCATTCATTCATTCATTTATTGGGAGGTGGGGGGGGGGGGGGGGGGGGGGGGGGGGTCACCGCTCACAAAATCATTCTTTTTTTTTTTGCATTCTAGTGCATTTGTGAGCTCCATGTTGTGTCATGACCATTTTCTTCTTCTTCTTCGAGCTGTTTTGTGGTGGTTAGCAAGCCACTTTCTGGTGCATTACCTCCACCAACCTTGAGTGGAGTATGGACCCAAGACTCTAAATACTAATTATGTCAATTTGAAAAAGTAATATTGAAAAATAATTATACAGAGATATTCTGTAGGCTTGGGGCTAGAAACCAATGTTTAAGGTACATGCTGCCACCTAGGCCTGGGCAACATATCTATATTTTTAAAATATTGATATAATTTCAAACAAAAACAAGATGACTTTATATTGATATAACTAGTCAAGTCGCTCGCATGGAGGCTAACATAATAAGGATTAAACATTTTTACAGCAACATATAAAAACATACATAAATAGGCTATAAATCACTAGATTACTCAGAAGTCGCTACTGAACAGATAACATTGTGTGATGGAGGTTTGTCAGGAACTTACCAGGAGCAGAGAGACTCGATGAAACTAAAAGCATCAAATACCACAAAGGGTCCATTTGTCCTGTGATGAGACACTGAGTTAGAAATGAAAGCTACAACAACGTTGATAAACCTGTTTTAATTCTCGTACGTGGATCATAACCATTTACACAAAAGGATATATTCGACTTAACCTGCAGCTTTATTAAAAACAACGCAAAAGAGCAGATTAAAGTTTAAAGGACATGATAGATATGACTTAGAGCTGCACATGGACCTCTGCACCTACCCATGTTGCCTTTGTACTCCGGTGATATCAGCCCACCAAACAACAGCTGTTGATACGACGAGTTTACTAAGTAATTTAAATTCAGATTTAGTTCTCAGAAGTCAGACGAGTCCGTAGTGGCGCGATGTTTCACCAGAGATCGAGAAAAAGAGAAAGAGGGGTTCTACTGCGAGGTAAGATCTACTTTCACTTTCAATTTAGAAACACTGTAACGTGATACGTGCGCGTTCCAGCCAAAGACTGTATATATAAGTGGTTCCAGCCTATCTGCATTACGTAGACGCTGGAGAGCGTAACAGCGTTGCTACCATATTGGATGGGTTCCTCAATTAACCCAACTGGAATCTAAGCAGAGTTTGCAACTATGCCCGTTTCTTGTGTTGCCTACAGTTGCAACAACCAGCTCACTATCATACAGTCTTTGCTCACTATTGAAAACAGATCACGTGGGATATTGACTTTTCTATCCTACCTGTTGGGATTTTATATTTAAATTTATTTTGTTTAATTATATTTATATTTTAATTATCATGCCATATGTCTGATTTTGTGAAAAAGCATAATAAAATGTGTTTTTTAATTGGGTAAGCAAGCACCTTCCTCAGACCTCAGTAAAAATAAATGCACTGGTAGCGAATGGAGACCCATCCAAGATGGCGACCGCCACTACGGCAGCGCAAGTCCACGAAGCGTCTACGTATTTGATGTCTGTGACTACGACAACTCCACATCTGAATTTTTCGACAGGTATCATAACTGTTTCGTTTTGAGAAATTGGAGAACACATATGAGTATTTCCCTTGTTTGAAGAATTATTCCTGCCAAAGTAGTCAATGAATCAATCAGGAAATAATGGCAATAAATAAATGAGGAAATAAATAATAAAATTTGAAAATGAATAACCTAAACAAATACATTTGAAAATAAAAAAGTAAACATTTATTTATTTATTTATTCAGTGTATTTGCCTTGTTTGTCTCTCTGTCCTGTCCAAGGTGTCCCTTACCTCTCACCTGATGACTGCTGGAGTTAGGCACCAGCTTCCCATCACTCTAATCAGGAATAACAGAGTGATCTATACAAACTACTCTTATTCATTGAATCATTTATTTATTTGTTCGTTTGTTAGTTTATTAACTATTTTAGCAGGAACAGTCTTCGGTCAAATGTTTTCTAAAACTACTGTATTACTTGGTCAGTGTGTTACATGCTCTATCCAGCAGGTGGCAGCAGCAGCAGCAGTTGCAACTAAGGTTAATGAGTACCAGAGTAGAGCTAGAACTTGTTACACCAGCTGGCTCATGTTGTTAATGATAATAAAAGCTCTCTGAGAAATCATTCACTAGACTCATCCTTCTAAATCACAAAACCCTTACAGAGAGATAGTATGGCAAGCAATTTTAACATTTAACTGATGGATTGGACATAAAATGTAGATATCCACAATTCAGTTCTTCTTATATTGTGTATATTTTACATCTGAAATAGAATATTTACTAGGAGCTCCTACTTTTCCATTTCTATACTTACGGGCCTTGTTTCTATACCATCACAGGCCAAAAGCATCAAAGCTGCTAAAGCCTTACCTCTGTCAAATGTGCCTCCAACTCATTTACTTCTAAGGTAGATTGTTGATTCATCTGGTTTTTACTTCACCTGTCACTGGTCATAATGTTATGGCTGATCAGTTTAAACTAAGCAGATTTTAACTTAGGTGTTGAGGCTGATTGTGTTTATTATGCTTTTATTAAATGATCTAATTAAAAATGTTTTGTGTTTATTCTGGTGTCTGACAGCCAGACACACCGAGCCCTAACTCTACTGATGTTTGTTTTGTTTAAGAATATTTATTATTATTATATTTCAAAACAAGAAAAACAAAGTTCATCACACAAGATAACACAAGACAAACCCTTTTCTATCCAGTGTTTATTTATTCATGTTAAATGCATCACATTAAGCTAACATTTTACATATAGGATGAAAACAAGCATTTTTATTAGAGTTAAAACAGTGTTGTCTTTAATGAAAATGGTTATTGTCAGTGTTTACACTTATAAAACAAATCATTTTAATACAAATTCATCTGATATATTTTCTGTCATTAGAATAAAAACAACAAAAACCCTGAAAGTACAAAAAATGCATTTTTATAATGACACAGAAGGAATTATATGCAAGAAAAAGCCATCTATTATGTGAATTACATAAATGTTAATCATATAAATAATCCATCTTTAATTAAACAAACCTAAATAACACACCTAAATAAATAATTCTTCAAACTAAGCAGAAAACATGTGTCAAGTCTTTGTTTTTAAAGACAAAAGGAGGAAAAAGGTGGTAGAAAAAATACACACAAGTAAAAACAACACAAAACACACTGCAGTTTATTATTAGTCAGTGACAAATTGGTGGTAAACAATATTTAGACGGCAGGATTTAGAAGTCTAATAGCTGAAGGAATAAAATGATGTGAATTATCTGCTTGATGGAGCAAGATAGCGACAACCTCACAACGCCAAAAAGAATTCCTGAAAGAGATGTTAGAATTTTCTGTATGTAAAAAAAACACCAGCGTACAGGCAAAAAGCACCATGCTGAGAAACTATAGTTTTACTTCCTCAGACCAGGTTTTCCTTCATCTGCTACTGAGTCTCAGATTTGTTTGGTGTCATTACCCTCTACCTGCTCTGGTTTCTGTATTAGCTCCATAGCTGATATGTCACCTTTTCCAGGGTTGAAAAATGGAAATATTTCTCCTGTAAATCTAACAGCCAATGATAGAATTAGCTGTTTCTCTTCCACATTGTAAAAGGAGAGTTCTCCAGTGTCAAAGTCTAAATAAACACCGATTGTCTCTGGTCTTGACTGGACATGAAGAGACAGCTCTGGTTCAGTGCTATACTGGACGGTACCTCCTTGACCAGGAGAAGAAGACAGGAACCAGAAACCATTAGATGTGTTAGGAGACAAACTCATGTCCTGAGGGAAATCAGGTCTGTTTGTAACTCCGATCCACCAGGACTGTTTGGGCTCCATTGCTCCAGACCTCAGAGAAACCTCCCAGTAGTGTTGTCCAGAAGAGAATCCAGGTGTTGCTCTGACTGCTGTGAGACAGGTAACTCTGTCTCCATCAGGAAACTCTATTTTAGCATCTCTTACTTTAGATCCTCTGATTGTTAGTAGTGGGTTATTTGTGTCCATAAGTTGAAGATTCACTGTTAAAGAATGGAAACCTGATCAGAATCATGAAAGTAAAAAGCAAAAAGATTTTCATGAAATTAAAAAGGTAACACTTTACAATAAGGGTCCCTTTATTAACGTTAATTAGTGCATTATTAAGCATTACTAAACCATTAAATAAAGTATTAACAACTGCTTTTATATACATAGCGTTAATAAACATAGTATTTAATGCATTATTAAGCCATTAACTATTGTTTATTACTGAACTTTAGTTAATGCAGTAATAAGCATTAAATAATATTTAATTACTTAGCATCATGTGTTTTACTCTGCAGTAATTACCATGATAGTTGATGTGTTAATAAACCCTTAATAAATACCCAAGTAATCATTTACTGTGATTGTGTATTTGCAGTAAATAAGCAGTAAGTAACAGCTAACTAATGCATCCACTTATCCTACCCTGTATTTTGGATGTTACTTGGATGGGCATTAATAAACAATTAATTACTCACTTACTAATGCTGTACTGTGTACGTCAACAGGTAGCCCTTACCTGACCTTAGGTAAGGTAAAAACATGTATCCCTTTAGAAACACTTGCTAAATGCTTAATAGACTCATAAGCATTATTTAAGTATTACTTATCTATAGTTAACCATTACTAAATTATTTTTGAACCCTTATTGTAAAGTGTAAACATGTATCCCTTTGAAAACACTATCATGGTAATTACTGCAGAGTAAAACACATGATGCTAAGTAATTAAATATTATTTAATGCTTATTACTGCATTAACTAAGGTTCAGTAATAAACAATAATTAATGGCTTAATAATGCATTAAATAATATGTTTATTAACGCTATGTAATGCATAAAAGCAGTTGTTAATACTTTATGTAGTGGTTTAGTAATGCTAAATAATGCACTAATTAACGTTAATATAGGGACCCTTATTGTAAAGGGTTACCATTAAAAATTACCGTAATGCTTGGAAGCCTCTGATAGAACTGTTGGTGTCACCCTTCCTGTAGTAGATCAAGAGGAGAATGCAGCAGTTAATACACTTGGTTGTTATAAAGGTTTGGTTTTGGTGCCTTACTTTATACATGCGTACCTTTTGACAAGAGTGCTTCATTCTCTGAGGAAAAGACAAAATGTTGCTTTTAAACCATGAACATTACATCTATAACCATCTTTGGCTTTAATATTAGTCATCTGCAGACAAGGGCGTCAGTTTGTTTTTAGAATTGTTGGGGACAATAACGTTACACTTGAATGGGGTTTAATGATTGGTGGGGACAATCATTAAATAGGCTTAGCTACTTAATTGTTCATCAGTTTGACGTTTTACTCCAATATGCATCGTAGTTTATTAACAGCTGTTAAAAATCTTATGTTCATTAGTGATGGGACGAGCAACACTGGTCGGTGCGAGCATCATTTAGGAAGTAGTCACGTGACCGATACAGCTGCTGTTTCGCTCGCCAGTGAAGCGTCGAACCGTGTTTAAATGGAGGAGAGTCTCCACCTGTCAACGGGATGAGTTTCTGCCAAAAGTACATCTTTTGAAGCAAATGATTCTACTGTTACATCATGGAGTCAGAAAGAACAAGGAAGGTGGTCTGTGAATACCATTTTGTTCTTATAGGCAAATAAGTTATTTGTTTTTATTTGCCCGTTTCATCCTGTTCCTCTCCGTTTCTGCTTGATCCATCAGAATTTCATTTCTAAAGGATTCTCTTTAAATCGTTCATACTATTTTCTGCAGGTTAAATGTCGCATTTGTTCAACTGAACTTTCAAAGATTGTCGTCATTGCTGAGACATCACAGAGAAACGCAAAAACTGTAGAAAGTTAAAGAATGACATTTATAAACTAGCTTCAGTTTGATGGAGAGCTGCTGCACCACGACAGAGATGGAGTTGGCTGATATAAATATCAGGCAGTTTCGACGTTTCAGTGCGACAGAAACCCCGCGTTTTTATCTGTATTATTTAAAACAATGTAGATTCAAATGCATGTGATCAAACTATTATCAATAATATATATTTGGCCTCCAACAACTAGGCAGGTATGGCCCGAAAGTGGGGGGGGGGGGGCACAGCTGCTTATCACAAATGTTTCCGGGGACATGTCCCAGCGTCCCCGGTTAACATGACGTCTATGTTTGCAGACAAAACAAAGGGACTGTCTGTCACATGTGTGGAGCGTAGCGGGGATCAGAGGATTTGCACACGGAGGAGGGTTTATCAAAACATTGTACTATTTACAACTGAAACTATTGACTCAACTTTGTTACAAGAAAGTTATGCCTGCTGTATTTTGAGTTCTTTCCTGATTTTCCCTTTTTGAGCTCTCAAAATTGTAAGTGCAAACCACAGAAACTTAAAGGGAAAAACAGAAATGAGTCATGTAAGGCTGTGGTCTTACCTCCAGAGAGGTTCTGCCCTGAAACACAAAAGCGTGACAAGTTACTGTAGAGTAAGAAGTCTGGGCATAGTGCTAGTAAAATAATCATTATTATGTGGTTTCAGTATTTAATTTTATAAAGAAAAAACAACCACTGATGTCCCAAAACAACAGATAAACCCAGTGAACAGATGAGCACGATATCATGTCTTCACTTTCTATAACGGATGATGATGATGTCACTGAACCAAATATAATTGGGTACTTCCCTATACTTATATGTTACAACACAGTAATAAACAGTTTAATGTGTCCTACCATCAGGTTGGTCACCTCCTGATCCAGACTTCCTGACTGAAACAAAAACATTAATTAATTTGAAATCACTCTGTACTCATATTTACAAAGTCAACAGATTCAGGGGTAAAATAATCTCATCTGGATTAAATATTTACATCTTTTTCTGAGGTACACAGCTCCTGCTACAGCTAATATCGCCGCCACCCCCATGAGTATCCCAAAAGCCACCCATCCATCTGAGGAGGATTCTGACCCTAAAAGAAAACAAAAACATGTTGTGTCTCTTTTAGAACTCAGGGTGGTTCTTTTTTATTATTAAAGAGGTCCTTCACTCCTATTTGCAGTGATCTCTAGTAGGAATGAATGCCTTGTAAGTTGTCCTCTGGGGAGAAAAAGCTCTGGTGCACCTGTTTCAGCAAGGAGAATTCAGCTGGAGGAGAAAGCTTCAGACGAAAGGATTTAGAGTCTTATTTCCTGATATTTGGACTCCCCACCCCTCTCTCTTGTGGAGACCTAGCAGCAGCAGTATTGCTGGGTTTCACATGACGTAGCGTTCCCGCCTCTTCCCTGCCTCTCCGAATTGAAGTCCACGTAAACAAATGCAGATGCGGGTCAAGCAGGAGCTGCCTCTGCACAGATCCCTGTTTACTCTGTTGATTTGGCGTTAAAATGCTCAAATTCTGTGTTGTCTATGGTTGTTACAATTGCTCTAATCGGGACAAAGACCAACGTTTTTGGGGGGTCCCAAAAGTAGTGCGCCACAAAGGACTTATTTTTTAAAAAACTTACTGAAAGAAGACGGCAGAAGTGTATCATAATCTCCGGCTAAAAACATGAGGAGCTGAAACGGACAATGCAAAAGTTTGCAGCGATCACTTTCTAACAGGTAAGGGTTTACTAAATGTTTTATAGCATTTTATTGAACACAGCCATAAAAACGGCAGGTAAACAGTTTGAAACTGTTTTCATGTGTCCGTACCGCAAATAGCTTTCAGAGTGCTAATGTTGTTAGCATTTAGCTTAGTGTTGTAATGTGGCGTTTATACTCTATAAAAAACAAACTAACGTACCAGAAATTTAGATTTAAATAGGCCTAATAAGTTATTTACAAATAGATTCTAGCACATAAACATATTTGTTATCAATAGCCAAATCCTCCATCTAAAAGGCTAGGTTATCCTGAGTTATCTCTGTAGTTATGCTGCTATAGGCTTAGACTGCTGGAGGACATACTGACCACTTTCCACACTCTGCTACTCTCTTCTACCACCACTCTCTAACTGCATTATTTCCTGTTATTCCAGCTGTTAACTTTATTTTCTCTCTAAGTGTTTTTCTCCCCAGAAGAAGCTACACTGGCGTTCTGCTGAGCTGTGGTGGCCTCATGGAGGGGGCCATCGGCTGGCACACTGCTGCCAACCACCTAACATTCTCCCTTTCCTGATATTACATCTTACTTTCTTTAACATAGAATGTGCTACTATTAGTTCACCTATTGAATTAATTATAGATTCACTCAGATAAAGACAATAAAGTTTCTCTTACTCTTACTAAATAGAACTTCTACTAAGAAATCACAGTGTAGCCATAGAAACACTACTTGATATATGTGGTGTGTGTGTGTGTGTGTGTGTGTGTGTGTGTGTGTGTGTG
>SSNS01000127.1:205739-226270 GCA_006937985.1 Aphyosemion australe
GTGTGTGTGTGTGTGTGTGTGTGTGTGTGTGTGTGTGTGTGGGTGCGGGGTGTGCCTGTGCCTGCTCTGTCTTCTCAACCCCCAGTGAGCCGTAGCGGATGGCTGCTCATACTGAGCCAGGATCCTCTGGAGGTTTCTTCCTGTTAAAAGGGAGTTTTCCTTCCCACTGTCGCTAAATGCTTGCTTAGTATGAGGATTGTACCAACACAATGACACTAGTCAGTGTCTTGATGCAATCTGCTGGGTCCCTTATATAGGAAACTTTTTTACTGATTGGCTTATGAACTGAACTGTATTGGAATGTTTACTTTGTGAAGTGCCTTGAGACGACTCTTGTCGTGATCTGGCGCTATATAAATAAACTGAATTGAATTGAATTGAAATCATTATTATCATGAGCTAAATAGCACAACTCACTACTTACCTGAGCAAAAACAAGACGAGTCATTTAGAGCTTCTCAGGATCACTAAATGGTTAACCCAACCTGAAATAAAATAGTTGTAGGCTTCTGAATGCTTTCATTTGGTTTGCTGTATAATATGAGGTCTGCAGCACAAGGTAGTTTGTTATGTCGATTGTTTCAATGCTGGGTAAATCCTCCAGAGAGTATGAAAACGCAGACTTTTTAAAAACTATATGGGTCGTAACCTACACGAAGATGTATTTTTTTCGCAATATCACGTCTGTGCCAGTCCATTTAATGCCTTACTATACTCGCTTTCCTCCATCGCGCTGTGTTTTGTACTGAAGCAAAACACTTCCTGACCCGTATTTGAGTTTCGCGCGACTTCCGGGTCACGTGAGTGAAACCCAGCAATGGAGACCATAATGGCGGTGACAATGTTACATTCTCCAGCGCTCAATGGTGCGTCTACATACTCATGTCTATGGTTGAGACGTTCTCTGCTGTTTCCTAGACGCTAGACCAACAGCCTTCCCCGTTGTGAGTCAAGATGGGTGAGTCCATGAATGTTAAGTGACAGTGTGACGTAGATCTGTCAGGATTTTCTAATCCTAGAGTTTCACCGTCTATTTTCTATCAGAAGCTAATGCAGGAGATAGGTGGAGGAGACTATTTTCATGTTCAGCCTGCATGAAAAACTCAGAGGGATGATCATTTTCAAAAATAATGAGTAAAGTTTCTCAGTGAAGGACCTCTTTAAACTTTAAATTAATAAACTATAACAAACTCAGATATGAAGCTCCCTCTTTACCTCCTTGTAGTGATCTTTGATGATTTCTCAACTTTAATCTGACCTCTCTAGTCGATTCATTAGCGAGACCAACAGAGCAGGAGATTTCAGACGAGTTGGAGACAAGAACCCAGCTGTGGACTGAATAAAGACCAGTAGAGTCTCTGTCATATGTCACATCATTGGTGGTGAGAGCTTTATTCTGGTGAGACCAGCGCAGCTCAGGCTGTGGATACCAGCCCTCAGATTCACAGCTCACGTCCACCATGTTATCTTCTTTCCACGCTGCAGACAGAAGAGGAGGACTTCCTGTTTCTGTGATAGGAGATAGAAGATAGAAGGAGAATAATCATGTGATGAGAACTGACCTCTGATAGATTCTGTGCATTTATAAAACTCACCTGTCACAATGAGAGCCACAGTGGAGCTCCTGTAGTCCTCTGAGCTGCTGACAAAGCAGGTGTAGACTCCTGCATCCTGAATCGTGACATTTACCAGCTTCAGACTCACATCACCTGACTTCAGCCCACTGGATGCTGCATCTTTTAAACCAAATGAGACTCGGCCAAAATATGACTCTTTCTGGGATCCACTTTTGGCGTTGTGCGACATGACGGTGTTATCAAAGTTTTCACTGCCACGGTACCAGCGTACCTCCAGATCCTCAGCACTCTGGGCGGGACTGAGCCAGCAGGGTAACGTTGCCGTTTGGTTGCGTTGCACCAAGATGGACGTCCCGCTCACAACTGCAAAAAATGTCTCTTTATAAGTGTGGTTCTTTCTTACCAAAACAGACTCAGATATGAAGTTAACTCTCTTTACCTTTTTCTAGTGATTTAGGATTATTTCTCAGCTTTATTCTGGCCTCTCTAGTCACTTCATTAGCGAGACCAACAGAGCAGGAGATTTCAGACGTGTTGGAGACAAGAACCCAGCTGTGGACTGAATAAAGTCCAGTAGAGTCTCTGTCATATGTCACATTATTGGTGGTCAGAGCTTTATTCTGGTGTGACCAGAGCAGCTCAGGCTGTGGATACCAGCCCTCAGATTCACAGCTCACGTCCACCATGTTATCTTCTTTCCACGCTGCAGACAGAAGAGGAGGACTTCCTGTTTCTGTGGTAGAAGGAGAATAATCATGTGATGAGAACTGACCTCTGATAGATTCTGTGCATTTGTAACTTAAGATGTGTTTCGAGTATCGAAATTTCAGGGTAATTTTACAAGAACTTCACCGGGCCAGCTGAACAGGCCATTTACAGGAACCAACGGACCTGAACAAGGGAAGGTACTGAGACAAGCCCGGTGGAGTAGCTGAGCAGAACTTTTGGTTAACTCACGACAATTGATTGTAACATAGTAGGAAACGACATCAGCAGACATCATCCAAAACAACTAGTATTTGTAAAATTAGAAGAGTTGCTTGTGAAGCAATGAAGCACAAGCAAATAATCACCATTCATGTTGCTTTAATGTCACCGTTACTAAAATCCCAACATCAAAAAACAGCATAATTCCCTCAAAACAAAGTAATTCATGAGACTTTGTTATCTCACAGAGCACTGTAAAACCAAACCCTTATTCTGGTCATTGAACGCCACATATTACATCACTCCCAGTCCTCCAAATGGATTAAATTTCTGTGTACTTTGACAGGATGAAAACTTTAATGTTACTGTGGATGCTTTTTGGCGCTGGTCAGTGACATCACTCACTGCCGAAGCAGTCCCAATATGCTGACGTCTGTGCAAAATCCTGAAAAGGCTGAATTTGTATGGAGACACAACTGCTGAGAGGACCGGGACATCGTATCTCCCGATCAATTTCCCCTTCCCAGAAATCACCGTGAAGTTCCAACAATAGAAACACACCTAAAGTTGAGATGGTTCAGGTTAAATCCTGCTGAAATGTGCCAACTGTTGGTAGAAAATATAACTGCATTCATATAGAGAGCAATGCATTATGGGTAATTCTGAGACCCATGAAGACCACAGATGAGGCAACATGTCTCCGCTCTGCCGAACAACATTTTAGCATGTTAATGATTTATAAGCTGTAGTTAAGTTATTATTGGTGAATATTCATTGTTATTCGCTGTAATTTACTTTAGCATGACTGGTGATCAGTTAGCACCTGAAATTACTGACGATGAAACAGATTAAGCTGGGATTATACTTGCGTATTACCCTCGCCTTAACACAGGCAGCAGGCTGTGTCCTGTTCACATACTTGCTGCTGCACTGCATGTAGTACTGGAGGATTCTGCTAGGGGAACCGGTACAGAACTCAGACTGGACTGAGTGCCGGATTTGGATGGTACAACCAATACAAACATGGGGACAATAGAAGAGAAGAGCAGCTGGTTAATTTTGAGATCACGACAGAAAAAGAGACAGCAGTGGTATTGTAGATAGTATGCAAGACCTCTAAACCAGAAACGGCATGACCATGGCGAGTGTGTCTCGCTCGTTTTGTAAACTCCCCCTACTGGTTACTCGCATATTGCAGCTTGTGAACGTGTTAATTTCAGAGAACATGCACAAACATCCCTTTAAACAAACGCAAGTTACAAGAGGCAGCCATGATAAACACGTGTACTTGTGATTACAAAAAAGTATATAGCATCCCTTAGCGTGCAAATCCACTCAGTACTGTTATGGCACCTCCTTTCAAATTTGGCACATTTTCTGTTGCCAGAGACTGACATGTCCTCTTAATCGTTTCTGTGAACGCAGGTAAAGAGTAAAATAAAAGTTTATTGTACCACCACTGAGCTGTTTCCAGTACGTCTTTTTCAGCAAAAGAGAAGTCGTAAAACTCACCTGTCACAATGAGAGCCAGAGTTGAGCTCAGGTAGTCCTTTAAGCTGATGACAAAGCAGGTGTAGACTCCTTCATCCTGAATCGTGACATTTACCAACTTCAGACTCACGTCACCTGACTTAAGCCCACTGGATGCTGCGTCTTTTAAACCAAATGAGACTCGGCCAAAATATGACTCTTTCTGGGATCCATGATCAAACATCTTTGCCCTGTAAAGCATGACGAGGGCATCGTCCTGGTCATAGCCATAATACCAGTGGACCTCCATATCCTCAGCACTCTGGGGGGGACTGAGCCAGCAGGGTAATGTGGCTGTTTGGTTGCGTTGCACCAAGATGGACGTCCCTCCCACAACTGCAAAGTTCTCTGAAACTGAAAAGTAAATGTTGGTTTGGTTTAAATATGGTGTTCAATGCAGAACACTGAATTTGAGTCAAACTGCCTTATCTTTAGTGGTTTTAGTGAGAGAGAGAGAGAGAGAGAGAGAGAGAGAGAGAGAGAGAGAGAGAGAGAGAGAGAGAGAGAGAGAGAGAGAGAGAGAGAGAGAGATTTAACCAACAGAGTGAGGACATTTTCATGTCCTGACTTTTTAAATGGCTACCAGTTGGTTTTTTTGGTGAATTAAGTTTTAGTTAAGTTTAGGGTTAGGAATAGATCAGTGTGTGTGTGTGTGTGTGTGTGTGTGTGTGTGTGTGTGTGTGTGTGTGTGTGTGTGCGCTGATCACTCAACATCTTGTATTTTTCTTTCTATTTAAAGCTTCTATAGCAAATTTGGAAAACAAATGAGCTTAAAACTTTTTTTCATCCATATTTTTCATCAAACATATTGGTCATGTTTTCCCACATCTTCCTTTCAGTAAATATTATGGCCAAGACTATTCTCTAACAATCTGAAATAAAAATATTTCTTTAAGTCATCATTTAACTCATTCCATAGTTTCCAAGAACAGTAACACACCTTGATTTCACATTAGTTCTTGCTTTAGCACGTTCAAAAATAAATACACCTTTAAGATTATAACAGTTTTGCTTAGTTTGGAAAAGTATTTTATGCAGTTTGGGATTATTATTAATTACTCTGTGGAGAATCTCTAACATTTTGACTTATCACTTAATTTTATAGTTTTTTATTTGTATAAATAAATTGTCGGTTGATGCAAGGTGCTGTCCCATGTGAAGTTGGTAAAGTTTCTGCCAACACAATCACCTAATCCCACTTTTAAAGTGTTAAAAACGTCTTAGTGTTGCTTTAAGGGCACTTTTGACCTGTGATGGTAAAAAGTGGCCTAGTAAAAATTCTATTTCAGATATACAAAATATTTGAGATAGGAAATACTAAATTGTGGAAATTTACCATTTAGTTCCAATCCACAAATTAAATGTTAAAATGGCTTGCCATACTTTTAGGGACTTACCTGGAGCGGAGAGGCTCGATGAAACTAAACCCATCAAATACCACAAAAGAGTCATCTGTCCTGTGACATGAGACGTTGAGTTAGAAATTAAAGCTACAACAAAGTTGATTAAAGACACAAATATAGTTGATTTAACTCACAGCTTTGATGAAAACAAAGCAAAAAATGCTGAAAATTTAAATGACTGAAAAAGTGATTTAAAGCTGCAAAAGAAAATCTTCACCTACCCATGTTGACTTTCTTCTCCGGTGACATCAGTTCTCCAAACAACTGGTTTAACGACAAGTTTATGAAGTAATTTAAATATTAATCATCAGACAAGTATTTATTGGTGCAAAGTTTCATCAAACATGGAAAAATAGAGATGGAAAAGGAGGAAGAGGAGTTCTAAATAAATAAATAAACCTTTTGCAAGCTGAAGGGGTTTTACTTTCAATTTAGAAAGTGCGATATGACCGTCATGCACTCCAGTTTACAACAAAAACACAGCTGTTATATAAAAAGCTGTCTCTGGAAAAAATTATTAAGTATAAAAGCTCATGCTTGTGACTGTTCCTTTGATTTTATTACATTCATGTAATTATTGCAAATTTGAAATTGAATGTTTTACATATGCAAGACTGATTCATATTCAATAAAATAAATAGATATAAATATGTGCATTATGAATGTGAATCATGGTATGTTTTTGTAATGTCTTATTTTTTATGCAAACACTACATTAATCTCATTAATCAGTCATTTGCTAGAACAAAAACAAACCATATCTGTCCATTACACATTATAATTTGTTTTCTTGATGATGTGCTGAAGACGCCATTAAATGACACATCTGTATGTATTTAGAGGTATCATAAACAGGGCCGGCTCTAGAAGGGCTTATGTGAGGGGGCAGACAGAAATGTGAAAGGGGCACATAGTGGTGATGGAGGAGGGAAAGGCATGTGTTGGTGGTGGGGGTGCTCTGGATAAATGTTTTTGTCATGTAATTGGATTGCACTTTGTCAGACGTTGCCCTTCCCTTTTTTTCTCTGCTGCTGAAACCTTTAGTCATTCATTCCTCATCATTGTTTATTTCTTGTTTAATACACAGCGTAGCAATGTTTTTACCTTAAATTGCTGACAGTTTCGGCGTCACACTGTCACCATCTTCAGAGCCGCACGGGCAGTAGAGGGCAACATCGTCCCCTACTGCCTGTGGATAAACAGCGGAAGTGACACCGTCAACACCGGCAAGACTGAAGATGGCGACTGTGTGACGCTGAAACTGTCAACAATTTAAGGTAAAAAAAACATTGCTACACTGTATTAAACAAGAAAAACAATGAAGATTGAGAAAAAAACACAAAAAGAACATAACAAAGAGGATGCATTCATCTTATCACAAATTTGCAATAGTATTTTATGGTATCCCATCCAAAAACCCCACCAAACTTTAATGCATCCAGAATTCTACTGCCCATCTCCTGACCTACACTCACTCTCTGGACCACATCACTCTTGTCCTTTAAGACCTCCACTGGGTTCCTCTCAGTGTTCCTCTCCCTCAATTCAAAGTCATCCAGAACCTGGTCCCTTGACATCGCCACTGTCACCGACCGTGGAGCACACCCGGCCTAGACCACTCCAGTCGTTCTGGAATTCTTGAGATCTCACAGATGGCCAGTCTGTCCCTGGGTCCAAACTCTGAGCTTGGGGAGACAGCTTTCTCCATGCTGCCCCCACTCTCTGGAACTCACTCTCACAACCCCTCCACTATCTCACAAAAGAAAACTATTAAAATGATTTCAAACAGCACATTAAACTTACTACAAGAATACATATACAGTAAGTTAAAGCTTTCAGAGTTGGCTCAGTACAGAACAGAGAGCTTTTTTAAATGTTTTAGTACAAAAATCAACTCAGGACCACTACATGCACTGCGGGATCAGCCGTGTTTATGTGTTTATATTATCACGTGACAAGCATGCCGCTGTCAAGCTTGATGGGAAAGTCAAAACAGAACCCGGATATTGTGCCATGTTGGTTTCAAAATAAAAGCAAATACCGATACCTGTACAAAAACTCTAAACATATATTGTTAATAACACGTTCTGTTTTCCATTTCAATTTGTATTCTTTCACTTAAGCTATAAATGTTAAACTGGACGAATAATTCTGGGAAAAATACAGTGGCATAAGTTTTATTTTGAAAAGGTAAACCGGAAATTCTCTTTTGACACAATTTTACTTGATAGCACAGGAGCTGGCACTGTCTGGTCTCAGAGTCCAGTTTTGAGGTTTTCTGATGTTTACCGCGCTTTATTCACTTGGGCATCAGATGGAAACAACTTCGGTAAACACAGTGTTTAATATTTGTCCGGCTAACAAATATGTTGGCTTGTAAAATAGTTTTGTTTTGATTGTTAGCGCTAGCTGACACTAGAGTTAGCTTTCAGGAGCGGTACGGAAGCGAGAGTTCTTTAGCTTTAGCAGTGAAGTTCACTGACCCTCGGCTACATGACGACTTAGGACAGAACCACAAAGTTCACCTGGACTGCTGTTTTATTTAAAATGCCCCATCGTAATTCAGACGTCACCACTCCGATTCTCCGTGACGATGCAAACAGGTGAGTTTGGACTTTTAGAAGGGAGGTGTGTCTGCTGCGTTTATAGTTTGTGCTTCTACCTAAATGTTTACGTTTTGTCTTGTCGCAGTGATGACTTCCAGGATGGGGACTACAGGAGCCGGTGGAGGTCAATCCGAGTCATGTATTTCACCATGTTCCTCAGCAGTGTAGGTGAGCACCGACCTAGGACCTACCTCACCTGTTTGATCAGTGTTTTGCTTTACGTAACGACTGTTGACGCAGCTGCTATGAGCGCGTGCACACACCTGTGAAGCTGTCCCATCCACGTGATGCAGAAGCGAAAGGAGATGACATTTTTTAGCTGAAATCAGAAAGTATATTGTGATCAGTGGCGTAGGCAGAAACACATTTTTGGGTGGGCCTAATAAAAAATGGGTGGGCCCGACCACACACCCCCCCCCCACCCACACACACACACACATTCTCGTCTTTCTATCTTGGTGAGGACCATCCATTGACTTCCATTCATTTTATTGTGACTGTAATATGCCTAACCCTGACAATAACTAAGACTTAATTCACACCATACCTCTAAAACTATTGATTAGAGCTCTGTAAGATTGCACCAAAACGAGGACCGGCAAATGTCCTCACTTTGATGTATAGACAAGTACACACACATACACACACACAAGTCACACACACAATCCACCCGCGTGCTCTTGAGTCCTGTGCATCTTAACATGTGTTTCTGCAGTGCATGTGACCCGCACTCCAAGCTAACGATCTGTCCTGCGCAGTGCGCACGCTGTCAATATAGCAAGATATTTTCCGTATTTGACCATTTTCTTCAACGATAATAGAAAAATCTGAAGGCTGTCTGTCATTTTGACATGATTGCAATTAACACCCCCATCTCATGCAGGTGTGCAGACCATCAAACACAGAGAACATCGCGGAGCTAACAAAATCAATCAAGAAAAGATTCCCATCAGAGCATCTGAGCGTTATCTCACTGGGACTGGGACACCATTCTCAAAGAATCATATTAGTGACAGCGCGCTGAAGAGCTGGAGCTCGGAGTGCGTCTATCAGGTCACAGACGCGCTCCAGCAGAACCACCACGGCCCATGGTGGCAGAGCGCATGTGTGAGGGAGTGATTTTAAAACTTTGGCCTATGGCGCCAGTAACGAGACGCAGTAACAGGAGTGGCCTTTGCTCTATTATTACACGGAGCTGTGCCACACACACACACACTGATTCCATCAGAGCGCACGCTGCGCCAAAAGACCGACAATGCGCCGTCACACTGAATACACAGATGAGCGTTGCCTCGTCCGTGATTAAAGTATAATTAAGAGGTTTTTAACAAAGTCTTTCATTCAAGGTCCAAATTAAAATATAAGCTTCTATTTATGGGATCATATATTTGAAAGTCCGACTCCAGAGCAGTCAGTAGTGCCTCCAGTCTGTGGTAAAAGTCCAGAACCTCATCATGACTTTAGCCTTCTCAGCATTCCCCTAGAGACATCTGAAAAGTGAGAGAGCGTTCTGGCCACAGGTTTAAATGTTCCTACTTTAAGTGGAATTGTTAAATTGCATTGTTAACTGGGGCACTCTAAATATTCATGATAATGAAATAAAATTTAATTTAATGGTATTGGTTTATTAATTATTATTTAAAAATGAAAGAGACGGGAAAAAAGCTGATCTTGACCAGTTTTTAACTGTCAGAATGACAAACAAAAACATGTCTAGGGCAACCTCTGATATATTTTATATTATATTATTATATACTATTATATTATATATATTAATTTAAATTTATATTAAATTACATTTTGTTCTGTTTCAATTTATTGTATGATGGCCTAAAAGTACACCCCTCCAAAATGAAATAAATGTACATATAATTTTTTAAGGGAGCCACGCCCCTGATTGTGATAAATGTAAAGTTTGAGGAAAAGTCTATAATAAAGAGTTTTTAAGACAATTGTTGGGATAAAAAATTTAAACATGTTGCTAAATACATGACTAAATGTCACACACAGAGCACCATTGGTTATTTTATGACTTGCATATACAATAGTTTACTGGATCTATATAATACTGGAGTTAATATTTAACTCACTCTGGGATGTTTTTGTTGATACATTTTTGGATCAGGGCTGCATGCTTTCTGCATGGAGTTGGCATATTCTCCTCCTTATGCATGCGTTGATTGTCTCCGGATGCTCTGGCTTCCTCCCACAGAACAAAAACATGCATGCTAGGTTGGCTGAAGCAGTGGCGGATCTAGGATTTTTCTGACTGGGGCCAGGTATTAGTCCAACATCTTTACACACGATTTCACGCTAGAAATTCCCATTAGGCTCTTTAGCACCACTAGTGTTTGGACTTGGAATTGCATCCACTTATAATCTGGTCATCGTGTTAAGGACAGATTTCAGCAGGGCCCGATGCCCCTGTGGCCCCATCCCTAGAACCGCTAATGTCCAGGATATCCCCCACCTCTCGCCAGATAAAAGTTGGAGTTGGGCACCAGCTTCCTGTGTCACTACTGAGGAATAAGTGGTTAAAATAATGAGTGAGTGAAGCTCTTGATCAGTGTGGATTTTCTTACATTAATCTTGAACAGAAATATGATTATATAATTTGGCTTTAAAGGACAGTCAAGCAAAGGTCGATTTAAACAAAATGGACAAATTACCTAATTGAAATATCTCTTTATGACCTTTATGTTGAGTTTAAATATAAAGGCAAGTTAAAAATACATGATGTAGCAAAACAAGAGACAAAGATGGAACTTTTTTAACTTTAGGTGTGCCAATAACAAAAAACAAAGATCTCTGGAAGATTTAGCAGAGTGGAGAGCAAGGACAGGATTTGTAATTTGTCTAAGGAAAACTGTGTTTGGAATAATTTGATTGACTTTTTCTTATTGGAAAAATCATAACGTTTAAAGAAATAGGAATAGAATGAATTTAGTTGAAGGCTGCAATTAGGATTTTTGATGACTTTAATAGAAAAGAGAAACCAGACACAGAAAAGGTGTGGTGTGTATATCACCAGTAACACTTCAGCATTAACTTTTTATTGAGGGAGTGAGATCAAATGTAGAATTTTAAATGGAAAACAATGCATTTCTAATCTAATTTCTTGCATGGCATCAAGATGTCAAATTGACAAAGGAAGTGAATTTTTAACCACTGTTGGATAATTATTTATCATGTCTTTGCGTTACTGTTTTACTATGTTAATGCTGTTACTTATTGAAAACTTACAGCAACAAAGGTGGTATGGTGGACTGAAGATGCAGCAATAATTAGCATAACATCTGAAGTTTTTGTTTGTGCTTGGATTTCACCAAGCAGTGTTCCTCGTTCTGCTCTGGGTAAATGAAAATGACAAGAAACTCAATTTTACCTTAGACTAATTGTCTCTAAACCAGCTTTTATATATGTTTGAAACATAGAATGATAATAAATGGTTCTTATGTGTGATTGAAATCTTTAAAAATGCTTCAATTTTTAAAGAAACTAAATTATTTTCAGCTCCTGAGGTCAAACCCTGGTCATGGCAGCACACTGATCGTCTGTTTTCTACTTCCTGTCAGGTTTCACCATCGTCATCACATCACTATGGCCTTATTTGGAAAAGGTATGAATCACTCACCATTTCACCATTTCTAGGGTTCAAGTTAGTTTCATGAAACCATTTTCATAGAATCAAAACAAAGGTCCTCCAGCAGTGTAGAAACTGTCGTCAGAATACACAGGAAGTGAAAGGAGATGCTTTTAGAGAAGTGATTGAGCTATTCTGCAAACATGTTTGGTTGCGGGTCAAATAGGAGGGGGAAGTTACAAAAAAGCAAAGTTTGATTCAAAATAAATGGTGCAAATAATAAAAAGTTTGTAATAGTGACTTCCACAAGTGCAATGACTAAATGTAGATTAAAAGAAAAACTTAAGGAGATCATTCTTTTGCTTTACGTTCTTATTGGTTTTAAGGTGGACAGCAGCGCTGACGCCAGCTTCCTGGGATGGATGGTAGCAGCCTACAGCCTGGGTCAGATGGTGGCCTCGCCTCTCTTCGGTTTGTGGTCTAATCACCGGCCGCGCCGGGAGCCGCTGGTCTGTTCCATCTTCATCAACCTGGCGGCTAACATCTACTACGCCTACGCCTACCTGCCCAGGACCAACAACAAGTACCACATGCTCATGTCCAGAGCCTTCGTGGGATTCGGAGCAGGTCCTGGAAGACCCAAATCCGTGTCATGTTTATAATTACACACACGAGTCTAAACTTACGTTTTGATCTTTGTACTGCAGGTAATGTTGCTGTGGTGAGGTCATACGTCGCCGGAGCGACATCACTAAAGGAGCGGACTGGCGCCATGGCCAACATGAGCGCCTGTCAGGCTCTGGGCTTCATCCTTGGACCCGGTACTTTATGCAGACCCACTCAGAACAAGAGTTTCACCAACGTTCACTGGAAAATGAAAAGTTTTTGTTTGTGTTTTAGCTCTTCAGGCGTGTCTGTCGTTCATCGGTGAAAAAGGCGTCACGGTGAACATCATCGACCTGCAGTTGAACATGTACACCACACCGGCCTTACTGGCTGCTCTGTTTGGCCTCATCAACATTCTACTGGTTCTACTGGTGTTAAAGTCAGTGCTCTGTTACAATCTTTAGTGTGTGTGTGTGTGTGTGTGTTTCAAAATGTGAGAACAGCAAATTCAGACAACACCACAGTTAGTTCCAGTGAGTCATTTAGAGATCAGTGAACTTAGCTCCACTTTTCTTTATTTCAGGAGGAAGTTGCATTTCAAGGTTTTTACTAGGGCTGGGCGATATAGACCAAAACTTATATCTCGATATCTTTTAGCAGAACTCCGATACACGATATATATATCGATATTTTTCCTCCTGTAAATATTTACAAGTTATCTTTACAATCGGACCAACATCAATAGTCACCTTATTTCTGTGTGTGACTTTTGTCACCAGAGAACATTCCGTGGATGAAGAAGGAAGGAACGTCCAGTCCATCAACTACTCCGCAGAAGGTACCTGTGGTGGTAGTTTATTCTATTATGCTGATTTAAGTGAAAGCCAGAAGCTGAAAGTAATCTACAAAGAAAATTACAAAAAATATCTAATTTCAAACACTGTTGAGTTAGAGGAGTGAACTAGTGTTGGATATTTGAGATGGTTGCTGTCAGCCATGAACGAAGGAAAGAGAGAATACCCCTGAAACTGGACTATGTATGATTTTTTATCTCAATGCTACTAAGTATATCCCTTCACATGTCGGACATTTGTCTCTGTTCTCACAGACGGAGTCAGTCTCCTTGATGAAACTGAAGAATCCATCGACCAGTTTGCCGTTCTGGTCTCCAACACCCTGTTCTTCATCATCATGTTTATCTTTGCTGTGTTTGAAACGTAGGTTTTGATTTAAAACATTTCCACATCACCTTCTCATGGTCCTCCTCCGTTTATGTAAAGCTCTGACTGTTTCTCTGGTCAGAATCGCCACTCCTTTGTCCATGGACATGTTCGCCTGGACCAGGAAGCAAGCTGTGCTTTACAACGGCATCATCATGTGTGGCATCGGGTTTGAGTCCATCCTGGTGTTTCTGGCTGTGAAAGCAGCATCTCAAAGGTAACATCTGTATTTATTTTTGCTCTCTGAGTATATTTTTGCTTTCCTGAGCAATATTATAGACCGTTTGTTCATTTCCTTCAAGGTTTGGGGATCGCCCCGTGTTGCTCGTGGGATTTTCTGTTATTCTCTGTGGCTTCGTTATTCTGCTGCCATGGGGAAATCATTTCCCTAAGATCCAGTGGGCAGGTATTTATCTCTTCTAATTGGTTAGTTATTAATCAGTATCTGCAAACAAGCTAGGTTTTGAACGCGAACACGATTATGGAACACTCACCCCTCCCCTCTGGTATCTTCACTGGTTCCGCATCCACTGGAACCAGAAACCCGCATTACCAGAGGAAACGAGATAGCGCTAAACACCAGTTGCTGTTTTCTAGGTCCAAACGTCTCTTGTTGTCCGTGACTTCAAATGGTGTTTTTGTTTTTGATACTCTGGTAGTTTGTCCTAAAGTTGAAGTGGTAGCAGCCGGCTGTTTCTTCTTCTCTGATATTATTGAGTGGAGAACCTCTCACACCAGTGGTGTTCTGTTGCAAAATACACGAGTGTGTAATGAATGGAGAACCCAGGGAAGTGTGGCGGTTTGGCGAGACCAAAAGTTGCTTTTGGTCCGAAACGTGTTATTGGCGGAGATTTTAAGACAAATGCGAGGGCACCACATTATTATTATTAGTTTTTTTTATCTCAACAATATATTTATAGCTATACTATGTTAGAATGTTAAGAGGCATGAAAAAATTGTTTCAAGCAAAATGTTTTCCAAATTTGCTATAGCAGCTTTAATTGAAGGTTGTGTATCATGCTAAGTTACATCTTTCAGAGCAACGATAGGCTCATATATGATAAAATATTACCGTTGGCTCTATGGAGACATAATTTCTTCTGAGACATGTTATTTTCTTGAGACATTTTAGCAACTTGGAAGTAAGACACTTGGATTTGATTAAATTCTGCCTCCACCTGTGTGAATTCCACCCAAAAAAGGCTTGTTTCAGCTTCCTTTTTGCCATTGCTGGATTATGGTGATGTCATTTACATGCATTCCTCCTCACAATGTCTACATGCTCTAGATACAGTATAGTATGGAGCTTTGAGGTTCATTACCAGCTCCGGTGGCTTAGTGGTAGAGTGTCCGCCCTGGTCGGGTCATACCAAAGACTTTGATAAAAATGGGACCCAATGCCTCCTTGCTTGACACTCAGCACTAAGGGGTTGAATTGGGGGGTTAAACCACCAAATAAGTTCCCGAGCGCGGCCATGTCTGCAGCTCACCGCTCCCCACGGGGATGGGTCAAATGCGGAGGACAATTTTCACCACACACCAGTGTGTGACAAACTGATGGCTTTAATCTTTTAATTACAAACCTTAAAACGTTGACTCATCATTTTACATTGTACTCTCATGTTGGATGGTCTGCTTTGTCTCGTCATAGATTAAACCACTGGTATGTTTTTATCTACAAAACTATTCTTGGTTTCCTTCCAACGTACTTGCAGAACTACATTTCTCAAAAGACTACTGGAGGCTACTGTATGCGTTCACATGACTTGTTCCTTTTAAATGTACCAAGGGTTCGCACTGAGTTGGGGAAAAAAGCATTTAGATACTNGCTGTGGTTGTAGTTGGAGCCACTGTGGTTGTGGTTGGAGCAGCTGTGGTTGTTGTTGTTGGGGCTGCTGTTGTAGCTGCTGTGGTTGTTGTTGGAGCAGCTGNCTGCTCCTTATTCATGGAATCAGCTCCAAAACCAGCTGAGTTTGAAAGACCTGGTCTCAGTGAACGAGTTTAAACAGATATTAACCATTTTAGATACTGAGACATCTGGGTGTAAATGCCATGCTATATGATTTCTGTTATTGATTCTGCTGGTTGTTTTGCTGATTATCTTATTGTTTTTTCTTTTTTGTTTGGTTTAGTTTTTATGATTTTTATGATCTGTAAGTGTGTTGATCTTTGTTGCTGGTTGAGCTGCTGCCTGTCTTGGCCAGGACACTCTTGTAAAAGAGATTTTTAACCTGGTTAAATAAAGGCTACATATTTCATCTCGTAACTCTAGATTCCCAGCAAAGCATCATGGGCTACGAGGAAGAAGAAAGCAGCTTTGGCACCACGCACGGCCACCAAACTTCATGACCATTCAGCTAGCGGTTAGCATTTAGGTTTATCCATCGGGTGGTTTTAATGTTGGAATGGCACCGGTTTGAAGAAGTAGTCCATCTGAAAACCCACTCTGGCACTGGTGGAGGTTTACAAGCAGTCATCTGTGAAATCATTGTCACAATTTGGCTCGGTTTTTGCGAGCTCCCAAAGATAAAATCCCACCATTTCTGGCAATCAAACTCTTCTTTAGGAAGAACAAATCCCTCTACCTCTCGCAGCTGAAAATGTATTTTTGCATTCAATACATTATCAAACACGCAGACTACATGAGAAAGAAAGAAATTATTCTCAACTGCTCGCAAATGAAGGGAAAGTGGGCGTTACCAGGCCTTTCCACCAGATGCATTGCATTGCGTAATGTCTACGAAGTGTAGTACGCAGCAATTAGCCACCGTTATAGGTGTGTTTCCACTGGCCATGACATTTTGCACACGTTGCTACGCTAAATTGATGCTTCACGTCTATTTTTTACACCCTACTTATCCAGAACGCGTCAAACTTTTTAGATCAAGCCAGACAGGAAGTCAAACACAAAAGCAGTGTAAAACATCCACAAACTTTCAAAATAAAAGTCAGGTGCAAATTTCTAGTTTCTTAACTAGAAAAAAAGTACATAATTACCTTTGAAACTCCCATAGTGGAGTTAAACAGAACAAAAAATAAAACACAGACCTATTTGGATTCATGCTGCCATCTTTCATCTTTCTTATCGTGTGAACTGCTGAAATCACGTGTGGTCTTACAATTCTTTGGTCATACCAGGACCAGCTGCGTGGAGTGCTTTCGCGTTTGGGAGCTTGCGGGGAAAACTTGTCTTTTATGTTACGCAGCCCAAAAAGCTCCAAAAATTTGATTTTGCATGATATAGGACCTTTAAAGCTCCGGGGGCCTAGTGGTAGAGTGTGCGCCCCGGGACTGGGAGATCAGGGTTCCATTCCCGGTCGGGTCATACCAAAGACTTTGAAAAAAATGGGACCCAATGCCTCCTCGCTTGACACTCAGCACTAAGGGGTTGGATTGGGGGGTTAAACCACCAAATAGTTCCCGAGCGCGGCCACAGCTGCAGCTCACCGCTCCCCACCATGGGGATGGGTCAAATGCGGAGATGTAATTTCACCAGTGTGTGATGATGACTTGGGACTTTAACTTTAACTTTAAAGATGAAGTCACTTCTCAACATCTCTGTTTCTAATACTGTCAAGTGAATTAAACATAGAATTTTTCTTTTTTAAATCAAAATGCAGATCTGAAAAACAACTCACTGCTCAGTCGCATGTCTGACATCTCATTAGCTGCTAACAACACCTTGGAGCCAACGGGCTGTCCTTATGAACAGACCTGGTGTCAGTACACACCTGCCATACACCTCGCTCAGTACATCTCATCAGACATCCTCATCGGGGTGGGTTACCCAGCATGCAACGTGATGTCCTACACCCTGTATTCCAAAATCCTCGGACCAAAGCCTCAGGTAAAAGACTTTAGAGGAACTAATCAGGTTGTTTTCAGCCTTTTTTAAAGTTCTTGAACATTGCTGTGTTCTTTGATGTTTTCAGGGTGTGTACATGGGCTGGTTGACGGCGTCAGGGAGCGGAGCCAGAACACTGGGCCCCGTCTTTGTCTCCCACGTCTACACCCTTCTTGGGCCTCGTTGGGCCTTTAGTCTCATCTGTGGCATGGTGGTGGGAGCAATTATCCTCCTGACCTCCACCTACCGCCGACTCATCGCCTTTTCTGTTCGCCACGGGCGCATCGTAGAGTAAAAACCGTTCCCATCGTGGGAACTGAAAGCACTGATTTGCTGCTGATGGATCTGACTAAACTGACGTTGCTGCTTCTTACTTTAGGAGTGGAAACTGGTTAAATAATAGTTTAAACTCAGGGTTGTAATCTTTAATCTCAACAGTAACGGGTGGATTATTTCTCATGACTCAATCCTGAGATGGAGATAGAGCAGCACTTACACTAGAGCTCTCCTGTCATGATACAGTTGGTACAAACCTACTTCAGTATTTCAAAAGTGATGTTCTACAAAATAAAACTATTTTTCCTGTTTCTATTAAAAGTTCAACCTGTTGTTTAAAACAACAAGTTTTGTTAACCTTAAATTATTCAGAAAGTGATTTCTGGTTGTTTACTGTCACAATTAACTGAATGATGCATTAAAAATGAATGTGACCATTTGTTTTTGTCAGGTTTTCTTCATTATCAGTGCAAATGTAATTTTTAATTCCAGTGAAATAGATTAAAAAATACAAGAAATTTGAGAAACGTTCAGAAACGCTGTGCATTTTATACATATCACCTAACAGGAAATCCATGCAAGCCACATAAACTTTCAACATTATGTTCACAATGCATATTTTCTTAAATATGTGCATTTTTATAACAAAATAATATCAAATATTATAATATATAATTATATTAGGCTGATTTATAAACTCAATCAGGTTAAAGTGAAAGTAGCACTAAAAGTTTCAGCTAGCTTGAGTTGCAAAGCAATTAAACAAGAAGCCATCTTTGTTCAGAAATACAACTGGCATGCAGTTAAATGATGCAAAGTGCTGAGAGATGCAAATGTCATTGACAAATTCTCAGAAATAGATATAAACTTGAGCAAAGAAGTACCTAAACACATAGGCTTTAAATTAAATATGACTTATTTTACCGCTCTCCACCATGGGGATGGGTCAAATGTGGAGATGTAATTTCACCATTGTGTGATGAATACTTGGTACTTTAACTTTTTAACACGGGTCTGGGTTCTTGCTGCAAAAATGTTTGGGCAAATGCTCAGAAAGATACTTTATTATTTAGAGAGAGTTACAAAAAGTAGCTGGACAACGTTCAAACAGCCATGATCTTTAAAAGGGACACTCCCATCCCAGCATGCTGATGTTTAATAACAAGCAATAGATCACAAAATAAAGTTTAGGTTTTTGTTTTCATATAAACTTGTGAGTCCACAATAAATATATAACTTTTTGAAGAATATACTGTTGGAGACACTTGTTCAGCTGCTTTAATATTTTTCTATTTTAAATTCATGTCATATATATATATATATATATATATATATATATATATATATATATATATATATATATATATATACACACTGCTTACAAAAATTAAAGGAACACTTTTTTATTGGGCCTGGCATGAAATCAATTAAACCTGTCTGATAATTTTCTGGTTGATTAAGCAGCTGAGGGCATTGTTAATCACTTTCAGCTGTATTGGTGTTCATAGACTTAACGACAGGTGCATTAAAGTGGCAACAATTACAAAACCCTCAAAACAGGACTGGTTTAACATGTGGAGGTCATTTCAAGTTTCTCTCTCTTGATCTTTTTTGGCTGGTTATCCACTCGTGCTAGTTTTGGCTTGAGTAATTATCTCTACTGGCAGCATGAGGCGATTCCTTAACCCTACAGAAGTTGCACAGGTTGTCCAACTTCTCCAGGATGGCACATCCACACGTGCTGCAGCAAGAAGGTTTAATGTGTCTCCCAGCACAATCTCCAGAACACGGAGGAGATTTCAGGAGACTGGCGGTTATTCTCGGAGAGCTGGACAGGGCCGTAGAAGGTCCACAACCCATCAGCAGGACCGATACCTGCTCCTTTGTGCAAGGCGGAACAGGCTGAGCATTGCTCGTGCCCTACAGAATGACCTCCAGAGGGCCACTGGTGTGAATGTCTCTAACCAAACAATCAGGAACAGACTTCATGAAGATGGCCTGAGGGCCCGACGTCCTGTAGTGGGCCCTGTGCTCACTGCCCAGCACCGTAGAGCTCGACTGGCATTTGCTCAAGAACACCAGAATTGGCGAGTCCGCCACTGGCGCCCTGTACTTTTAACAGACGAGAGCAGATTCACCCTGAGCACCTGTGATAGACGTGAAAGAGTCTGGAGAAGACAAGGAGAACGATATGCTGCCTGCAACGTCGTTCAACATGACAGGTTTGGTGGTGGGTCAGTGATGGTCTGGGGAGGCATATCCATGGAGGGACGCACAGACCTCTACTGCCTAGGAAATGGTGCTCTGACTGCCATAAGGTATCAAGATGAAATCCTTGAACACTTTGTCAGACCCTACGCTGATGCAGTAGGTCCTGGTTTTCTCCTAATGCACGACAATGCCCGGCCCTATGTGGCAAGAGTATGCAGGCAGTACCTGGAGGATGAAGGAATTGAAACAATTGAATGGCCTTCACAATCCCCTGACTTAAACCCAATAGAACATCTGTGGGACATTATGTTTCGGTCCATTAGGCGGCGCCAGGTTGCTCCTCAGACTGTACAAGAGCTCAGGGATGCCCTCACACAGATCTGGGAGGAAATGCCACAAGACACCATCCGTTGTCTCATTAGGAGCATGCCCCGACGTTGTCAAGCATGCACACAAGCTCGTGGGGGCCACACAAGATACTGAAAAGCATTTTGAGTTGCAGAAATTAAGTTTTTGAAATAATGGACTAGCCTGCCACATCTTCATTTCACTCTGATTTTAGGGTGTCTACACAATTGAGCCCTCTGTAGGCTGAAAACTTTTATTTCCATTAAAAGACTTGGCATCCTTTTGTTCCTAAGACATTGCCCTGTCGTTATTTGTATAGATATCCAACTTCATATTGAGATCTGATGTATCTAATGTGTTTCTTTAAAGTGTTCCTTTAATTTTTGTGAGCAGTGTATAT
>SSNS01000127.1:226344-289501 GCA_006937985.1 Aphyosemion australe
CAGCTGTGGTTGTTGATGGAGCTGGTGTGGTTGTTGTTGGAGCAGCTGTGGTTGGTGTTGGGGCTGCTGTGGTTGTAGTTGTTGCAGCTGTAGTAGTTGTTGNGATTCACCCTGAGCACCTGTGATAGACGTGAAAGAGTCTGGAGAAGACAAGGAGAACGATATGCTGCCTGCAACGTCGTTCAACATGACAGGTTTGGTGGTGGGTCAGTGATGGTCTGGGGAGGCATATCCATGGAGGGACGCACAGACCTCTACTGCCTAGGAAATGGTGCTCTGACTGCCATAAGGTATCAAGATGAAATCCTTGAACACTTTGTCAGACCCTACGCTGATGCAGTAGGTCCTGGTTTTCTCCTAATGCACGACAATGCCCGGCCCTATGTGGCAAGAGTATGCAGGCAGTACCTGGAGGATGAAGGAATTGAAACAATTGAATGGCCTTCACAATCCCCTGACTTAAACCCAATAGAACATCTGTGGGACATTATGTTTCGGTCCATTAGGCGGCGCCAGGTTGCTCCTCAGACTGTACAAGAGCTCAGGGATGCCCTCACACAGATCTGGGAGGAAATGCCACAAGACACCATCCGTTGTCTCATTAGGAGCATGCCCCGACGTTGTCAAGCATGCACACAAGCTCGTGGGGGCCACACAAGATACTGAAAAGCATTTTGAGTTGCAGAAATTAAGTTTTTGAAATAATGGACTAGCCTGCCACATCTTCATTTCACTCTGATTTTAGGGTGTCTACACAATTGAGCCCTCTGTAGGCTGAAAACTTTTATTTCCATTAAAAGACTTGGCATCCTTTTGTTCCTAAGACATTGCCCTGTCGTTATTTGTATAGATATCCAACTTCATATTGAGATCTGATGTATCTAATGTGTTTCTTTAAAGTGTTCCTTTAATTTTTGTGAGCAGTGTATATGTTTGATATATGTCCTCTATTTTTGTTATTACATAAACCACCACCAGGGGGCGATAATGTTTGTGGGTGCTGGTGCTTCAATGCGCATGCGCCGCACGTCTTCCACCCGCCTTTATCTGTGTTTTTCTTCCGAGGAGGAAATGGGTAGAGGCAGGAACGCAGCTGAAGTTAGTGGCTGCTAAAATTAGCTTTAGTAATGTAACATTAAATGTTGTGTTGATTTGGAAATTAGAATACGGTGTTTTGGGCGCTTCTTCACGAAACCATGCAGGTATTTACAGATGAAACGGGTAAGAACACGCATCATTCGGGTTTGCTGAGAAGTTAGTTTAGCTAATGAGCTAGTTAATTCCACTTAGGCAAACAAAGAGCTTTGTAACTTTGTGAGTCGCGCGTTCGACACGTCTCATTTGACCCCGTGTTTCCTCTCTTCCTTTTTCAGAGTTTACGGACGTCCATATGATGGTAAGTCATCTCTCCTGGGTCATTTTTGAGTTGATAAAAGCTGGGACGGCCCTGAGTAGCTGCAGCTGCTGCCTTGAATATGAGATAGAGTCGGAGTCACGTAGACAGCATATGGAAAATTTCAGAAAACAACTTGGAGTCCTAGAAGTGAGCACGTGGAGACCAACCATACCTACTTGAGGATACCTTTAAATTTAGTTTATTTGTACTTTTAAATGTGAATTATGGCACGTTTTTCACAGCTATACATGATTTTTTTCATTACCTAAGAGGTATATATATTTATTAATAGCATCTCCGAAGTTCCTCAAACACACTAAAGTGATGTATTGTGTCAACGTTTAGGAAAATGGCACATACTTTAAACTTTTCTTTCATTTTTATCCAATTAATTCCTCTGGAGTTAAGTTTTCTCACTGATGACGTAACTCATCCTCTCTCGTGTCCTTAGATGGTCCAAGTAACCAAACTCTTATTTAAATGTAATGCTTACATCATGCTGCTCAGTTTGTTCATTCTCAGCTTTAACTTTCATTACATATCTCTTGTGTTTTCCTAAGTTATTTATATTATTTTAACTGAAACGATCACCTTTTATCCAGAGTCTTCATTGCACACTTATGTGGAGCTTGTTTACCAGAACTGATAGAGGTGCTGCTGGCAGGTTGCCTTTATTGTTCTTTGTCGGTGTGGCTTTTTTTGTTTGTTTTAAATGGGTTCAGGGCCTTCCTGTACATCTGATTGTGGATTTTTTTTGTTGGTTTTCACGCAAACTTTGATAAAAATAGAAAAAAATAACATCTGGCATTTTTATTTATCTCTGAATTGTTCAATTTTTGTAACCTGAAAAGTTGTTGGTGTGAATCAGAACTTTTTGCTTAAGTTTTTCAACTGTCAGGGAGGGAAAAACATCCTAAATGAGATGTTAAATTAGAAAAGAAAGGGCCACATCTGCTTACATGAGTCAGACCTTTCAGGATAAAGGAAAGTGAAACTTCAGCATCTCTCAACCCAGTCATCTCCGGCTCTGAGGCGCAGTCTGAGACGTCGTCGTCGTTCTGCCTTTTACATATTTCTCTCTCCTCTTCAGCAAAGAGTTGTGGGCATGTTTGACAGCCTTCGTATGCAGAGGATAGTGGCGTGTGGCCTGCTTGGTAAGGAGATGCGAAAGAAATACCCTCTTTTAGAATTTTCCTTTTTATTTCTGTGCGTAAAGAAAGCGTCTCTGATCCCAACAGGCGTTGAATATGATGAAGATCTAGATCTGGATCATTTTGACCCTTGGCCTCACAATCATAACAGTTACCATAGCTACCAGGGTAATAGTAGAGGATTAAGTGGAAGCCATACCAGGTTGTCCAGCTCTGCTTACCAGCCTTCTCAGTCGTATTACCCTGCTCCCCATGACCGTCCCAGCCCATCGTCTGTGAAGGTTCAGGCAAAGGAGAGCGTGAGTTGACGTTAACATTTAGATAAATGGTACATTCATGCTCACTCATGAACTTGTTCAATGTCTTTTCTTGTTTTGCTTCTTGTAGGATAGCGAACGCAAGGCCAGATTATTGCAAGAAGCTAAAAAAAGCAAAGAAAAGGCTCAGAAGAAGCGGCTTAAGAAACAAGTAAATACGGGGTTCTTTAACAGCAGCTGACTTGGAACGAATGAATGAATGAATGAATTCATTTTGATTTTGTTCATCCAACAGAAACAGAAGCAAAGAAAACAAATGGAGAAGGAAAAACAAAATGAAGGGGTGAGAAAAGCAACATCTTACCTTTAGGTTTATTTCTGACTTGATTGATGAGCTAACGGCTAGTCACAACGGAGGCCACGACCAAAGAGGTTTTCTGAAGTTTCAAAATAACTGATTATAAAACAAAAAACAGTTGTATAAACCATTTTCATCCCAAGTTGACATAGATTTTAGTAGTGTAGTGATGCTTGCACGAGTCAATGAATTTATATGGATTGATTTAAGTAAAATTTTCATTGTAGTGGGTTGTTTTTATCAAGAAATCTACTTCAAAATATATTCCTTCTGGAATATCGGGATCAAACTGCAGACGAAAGCTAACTTTCTTTTGATCTGCAGGGAAATGCTGCACAACCGTCTAATGAAGTGGAAGTTCAATCTGTTAATGATGAAAAGAAAAATGATCCCGATTCCAGCCTGAAGCCACCAGCTGCAGATAAGGATACAGACGGTGAAGCGGACAGCAGTGAGCAGGAGTCCAGTGATGATGAAGATGACACCAAGAATGACTCGGGAGCCTCAGAGGTATCGCCACTTCAACCGCAACAGGACTTCGTGTCCTCGAACCATTTAAAAAACAGTGTTGTGTTTCTCCAGGAACTGGACATGACGAGTACTTTTGTCAGCAAAGCTGCTCTGATAGTGAAGCGTCAGTTAGAGCAGAAGCCCAAATCTGAGAAGAAGAGGAGCCCAGAGAAAGAAAAGTATAAAAATGACAAAGCCAACGAATACGAGGAGGCTCAGAAAAAGGTCAGATATCTTAGATGGCAACATCTGGTTAATGGGACAAACGTTTGTAATAATTGTAATATGTTTTTTTTAAACAGAATTTTGTACCCAGCAGCCTCACCTTTGAAGATAATGTTAAAATAAGCACCGAGCTTGCAGGTATGTTTTGTTTGCTTGTTTAATATAAAAATGTATATTTTATTTTAACCGATGCTTCATCTTTCTCTTCTAGTTATGGGCAATAAGTTTGCCAGTGAAGGAAATTATTTTACAGCTGTGAAGTATTTCACCGATGCAATTAAATACAACCCTAAAGAGTTTAAGTAAGACTGCATGCCTTCTGTTTTGTTTTGTATTTCTTATGCTGTTGTGATTTTTGGCTGTTTGAATAACAACGTTGTCTTTCTGTCGCAGGCTGTTTGGCAATCGGTCCTTTTGTTTTGAGAAGTTGCAAGATTATGAGAAAGCCCTGATTGATGCAGAGTTGTCTCTGGGAATTTCTCCAGGATGGGTTAAAGGATTGTATAGGAAGGGCAGAGCTCTGGCTGGTCTAAGGGTAAATGATGTCATGCTGCATACATGTTTTATATTCTGATGTAAGATCTTTTGAACCATTAGCAGGAGTTTGTTTATCAGGAAAACATTCCAGAATTTGAGCTAAAAATGATCTATTTGGACAAACTACAAGTATTTAAGAGTTCCTTCTATTTGGCTTTAAAATGTTTTTCAATATAATTTTTAGTAAAAGTTGTTTGATATATAACTTTTAGGATAACTTACCAATACCGTACCTCTTTAAAGCAAAAAATTATGTTTCCAAATGCAAAAGGTCGTAGCGTAGACTCAAATGTTTTAATAAAGCAACTTGAGATGAAATGTTAGTCAACAGGTTTGGCAAGAAATCAGTTAGATTTGTATTGTTCTCGCCTGTCAATGCATATTAAACACTCAATGACTTTAAGTGGTTTTAGGTAAATTAATGATACATCTGTAAACTAGCCATCCATAAGGGGAGCCATTGTAGAGTGGTACTCTGATGATTTAGCTTGGAGACATGTAAATCTAATAATAGACTAAGGACAGGGCCTGTGGGACTGCAAACGGGGAAAATGTTATTGAAAGCATGAATCTTAAGTCTCTTCATGAAACCATGAGCAACCTGTTCAGAAGTAAAACTCAAAATTAATCTTGGAAATACAATCCCAAAATTTTCTGTTATTCTTGAAACTATGATCTTGTAGTACAGCGGTGAATATTTATATAAATTGTAGTTTAGCTAAACGATTTCAGTTTGATTCATGCTTTTCTTCAAGCTTAAGTACGTTATTTACAATATACAGTACATTTACAAACATGGCAGGAAATGACAACATACCATCTAAACATTAAAAGCTAGTACTCTAATAATGGAAGGAGGCAACCAAGTGTCAAGAATTGCTTTCAAATGTTATTTTATTTTTTTTTATTTATTCTTTATTTAACCAGGAAGGTCCCATTGAGATTAAAAACCTCATTTACAAGGGAGTCCTGGCCAAAAGGCAGCAAAAGTTGGTTACAAAATTTTTCAGTTACACAGACATGTTATGTACAAAATTACAGAAGGCAGTTACAACACAGGGAATCTGTCTCAAAGGCTCTCAGTCTGGATTTAAATGTATTCAAGGAGATGAGCTCGGTTAGTTTCCAGTTTTCCTGCAGCCTGTTCCATGCAGAAGGAGCAGAGTGAACAAAAGCCCTTTTGCCCAGTTCAGTGCGAGCAAACGGAACACAGAGTAACAACTGATCGTTTGCACGCAATGTATTTATTAACAAAAAATGGAGGGCTGCCAAGAACCCAGATGTATGAAGAAGGTTGACCCCACAGATCCTGGGGTCAGGAAAAAAATGCAGTTTTGGCGTTTAAAATCAAAATTTTGATCATAAAAAATATTGTTTAGCCCTAAATTGTCATATAGCTTACGCATTGATTAGACACATGCAAATATGACTGAATGGACCAAGGACCGAACCTTGTGGGACACCAGGGAAAAGCACACATCTTAAGTGACTTCCTAAAGCCATAAGCCACTTTTCTGCTGTTTTTAGAACAAACTAGTCCTTTGTCCTGAACAGTTTATTTACAGTTCAGGTTACTCCAACTCGTCTCACATTGTGTCAACACCACTGACTCTTCATGTTACCCACTGCTGTTTTTACTGGCTGATGTAAATAAAGGCTGAACTTTGTTCCAGTTCTGAGTGGTGAACACTTTTTCTTTTTTTGTTTATCCAGCGGTATGAAGAGGCCGCCCAGGCCTTCAGAGATGTCCTCAAACTGGACAGTTCATATGCAGAAGCTGCTCAGGAACTCATGAGAGTACAGATTATACAATTAATGGTGCGTAATATTAATACTTCTATATATGTGGTCAAACTGCTTTCATTATTTCATCGTATTATTCTCTGAATGTGTTCTGTAATTGTGTTTATGTTTCAGGAGTACGGTTTCACACGAGAACAGAGCTCCAACGCTTTAATTATCCATGGGACTGTAAACAAGGCCTTAGAGGTTCTGTCCAAATTAAACCACCAGCCAGGTCAGTGTGATCATAGA
Source organism: Aphyosemion australe (assembly GCA_006937985.1). NCBI lineage: Eukaryota > Metazoa > Chordata > Actinopteri > Cyprinodontiformes > Nothobranchiidae > Aphyosemion > Aphyosemion australe. Next base: position 232,813 of record SSNS01000127.1, read on the forward strand.
TTTCCAACTCCTGTTTCCTTTTAAATTTAGCATCTTTAAGAGCTCACCTTATGAAGTAATGATTGAAATTTTGTTTTTTTAGGGGCTGCTTTAAAAAGCACGGTCCCCCTGGCCCAAGTAGTGAACGTTACCGGCGTGTCTCCGGTCCTCTCAGCCAATACCAATCCTCTCTCTGCTCAGTCGTATGACGCGTACAAAATACCACCTGCCAGCACACCGTTGGGTCCAGTCCAGAATATACCAAACGTAGGGAATCAACCAAAACCTGCTGATACTAAAGCAACAAACAGTTACAAAAAAACACCACCGTAAGTGAAAGACCACTAATGCTACAATTTTGACCTATGTACATGTGTTTGGTTGAAGTGACCAAATACTTAAGGTGTAAATTGACCAATGGCAGCTAACTGGAGAATGTTTCAACCATAATGATCTCGTTTGTCACAGGGAGCTGTTTCCAGTTTGGGTGGGGAACTTGATTTATCCAGCATCAGAGTCTGTGATTAAAAACCTGTTTAGCAAGTATGACCCATTTTTTATATAAAAATTTTTTTGATGCTCTGAATCTAGCAGGTTTGAGTAATTATCTGTTTTTCTCTTGCAGGGCAGGTGATGTTATTAGTGTGAAGGTTTTGTCCCTCAAACGCTGTGCCTTTGTCAACTTTACCAAACCAGAGCACTGCGATGAAGCAATCAGGCGTTTTCATGTGAGTTCGCTTAACCCAGAGCTGGAAATCTGATGAGGTTTCTTTTAGATGCTCTGGAAGCGTCCAGCTGTTACCAGATTTCAGTTTTAATTGAGGCCGCTTGACTCCTCTGGGTGGTTCAGGTGTCAAATCTACTGGGTGTGAATGTCTGTGTAAACAGGAAGCAGTCAAAAGCACATTAAACACAAACCTGCTGCTTCCCTGAAGTAATGAGACAGACGGGCATCTGTTTCAGAATCAGGCCATGATGCCCTTCTTCCTTTCTCTAGTCAGGTTTTCTTTTTTAATTCCATCACCTGCAGGTTTGGCCTTGGAAGTACTTTGATTTTGTTTTGTAAATGCTCTTAAATAATTTAAAAGTGAAATGATTAGCTGTAATGTTAATATTAGCTCACCTTCCTTTAAAATTAATTACCCCATTTACATCACTTTGGTTCTTCAAAGCAAAATGTATGGTTTCATGTTTCTTATGTTAACCTAGTGAAAGAGCTGAAACTCTCCTGTTCCCTTGTTCCAGGGATGCATGCTGAATGGAATGAAGCTTGCTGTGAGATACCCAGACAGGATTCCTCAAGGCATGGGCATTTCCAAATCTGCCCTCAAGGCTCACGACCTGCAGGATGAGAATCTCAAGTGAGTGCTTTTAGATCAAGATGCATTCATTTGCTCCAACCTACCGGCGCTGCTCAAATAAGAATATTGTGGAAAAAGTTATTTTTTTAAATTATTCATTTCAGAAACTGAAGCCAAGCACGTATTGAGTTCATAGAAATTAGCTTTTAGTAACCTGACATTTCTGTTTTTATTGCTCTGATGTAATTTTATGAGACTCAGAGTTTGGGGTTTTCTCATCTTTGAGCCATAATCATAATTACACGGGACGAGTAATTACAATATTTTACCTTCATATAATCTAGAGTTTCACTTTAGGGTCATTTCCACTGTCGGAACTTCCGGGTACTTTTACCAGACGTTCGTGGGATGTGTGTGTCTCCATTTCACTGAGCCAGCCTGAAAGCTGGGTCATTTCAGGGACCAACAGAGTACATGCCTTAGGGTGTGTAGTCAGAAATGACCCGGTAGAGTCGCTGGGCAGAACTTATGATTAAAGGAAAAGTTTGCTTTTTTAGACATGAAGTTGTATGCGTTCCTTAGCTCACCCAGTGCTCTGTAATGGCGCTTACACACTAGCACCGACTCGGAACTGGCGGGATTGGGTAAGTTCCTTTCACATCCAGGTGAAAAGTGATTCAGGAATGTAGTTCTGGCTAGTTTCGGGGGTACTGTATCTGCCTCTGAAAGCATGACTAATTTACATCTCAGAAACAAAGCAGAGTAAATTTACGTCACATTACAACGGAACTACTTTTTGTCGATCGTATCCCTGCGCCGCTCAACGCAGAGATTAATCGGTCCAGTTGAGTATCCTTGGTGTAGCCGATTGCCAATAGCCGTGATGCCTTACAGAAACGTCCTTCAAAGGAAAAGTGTGGAACCGAAAAGGTGATTCTGTAACATCCTTATTGTTACAACCCAGGAAACTGCAATTACGCACCATGGCTCTATATATTTAAAAAGAACTACTTTTAAGTGACTTTAGAAGTTGTTTCACCCATACAGCCAGGATTAGCAGCCAGACGAGACGCCATTCAATCTCCGTGGTGAGCGGCGCATGGATACGAACGACAAAAAGTAGTCCTGTTGTAAGGTGACGTAAATTTACTCTGCTTTGTTTAAAATGTAAATTAGTCATGCTTTCAGAGGCAAATCCTTTTGTGAGGCAGATGCAGTACCCCCAAAACTAGCCAGAACTACGTTCCCGAATCACTTTTCCCCTGAAAATCTCTGAGCAGGGGTGTGTGTGAAATGGGTCATTGTTTACAGAGCACTGGGTGGGTGAAGGAACGCATACAACTTGATGTCTAAAAAAGCAAACTTTCCCTTTAACTCACGCTGATTGGCTTTATTTAGAGGGAAATGACATCAGACGTCACTAAACAACCGGCATTTGTTAAATGGGAAGTTGTTGGTGATGCAGAATAGAAGGCAAAGAAAATGAGCAGCACTGATGCTGCTTTAAAATCGTTTCTGAACTCCCCCCACGACGCCACAATTAACGGTACTTTGTGGTCTCCTACATAGCTTACATCACACAGCCACTCTCAACATGTTACTTAAAGTGTACAGCGTACTGTATTTAATATCTATAGCTTATTATTATTATTATTATTCACTCGCTGCCGAAAGTCGCAATATTCTGATATAGCAAATTCCTTAAAGGGCCGATTTCATGCGTCACCTTCCCCAGCTTTTTTTTCCACGATATTTTTGCGATCTACCCGTAAACCTGCGTCGTCTATGCATGTATTTGTGTTTTTTATACTTGTATGTTATCTTTCCCTGATGAGGCTGACAACCTTCATTTTTACGGTTTTAACTCCTTATGACATCACCTCCTTCACAAGGTTGTAAATGATAACCTGTCTGGGTTTTTGCTCTGATGCCTGCAGGCAGAACGCCGGCGAGGGGAAAGCAGTCGGGAACCAGAAATATTTTCGTCCTTACCAAGCGGACGAAAGAAGCAAGAAGTGACGGCGGGCGAGACGTCTTCCATCTGCTTCTGTCTGATCTTCAAATAAAGCAGAATCACTTAATTCATCTGTTTCTACACAATTCTGCAGCTTTGCCTCCTAAACTATCTGTTTATAGAAGGATCGTTGGTTTATGTTTTAACCACCGAACACGAGTGTTAAAATGCAAGCTGGTTAATTTTGAAGTATTAAGGGTTTCACGTGTAATTGAGACTGAACTGTCATAATGGTTTAAAAGATGTTTAAAATCAGCACTCAGATATATTTACCACCGGCTACTCCAACTAACAGACATGTATGAAGCTATTCTATTATAAGACATGTTTTTTCAGTATTATCACTTATGAAACTTCACTATTTTTATGGCTTTCATTCAGAATTAGACACTTTATCCAAATACAAAGCGTTAACGTTAAATTACCGGCTCCTGAAACAGCTGTGCTCTTTGTTTTAATACTTTATCTGCTTTTAAGTTTTTATTCTGTCTCATTTTAAATGGCTCTGTACACCCTGTATTAGTGTATTACACAATGTTCTTAACCCGAGAAATAAAGACAGTTTTAGACTTTAGTTTCTGGTTTTGTCGGTAGCATGTAGAAAAATGGTATTTAAATATATAAACAAAAAGCAATGACATTTTAAATCTTATTAATTTCCATACTGAAAATGTGTAAAATATGGAATAAATTAAATTATATTAAAGGGAGGATATTAGAAGGTAGACCTGGAATTCTCAGATCTCAGTGGTGGGATCATTATTCTCTGGCCTGGGGACGTCTCAGGATCCCCAAGGAAAGTGTGGCCCTAGGGGGGAAAAGGGGATGTCTTGTGTTTCTGCTGCTTCATCAACATGATGGACAAATAATGTAGATTGAAATTAACAGCTCAGAAAACCTGAAGCTCTAGGTTTTAGAACTTTGTCTCCAGTTTTGACAGAATTTTTAATACCGTTGGCCAGTAGGTGGCGGCATATGTCAACTAATGACTGCAGCGAGTTAGAAACTTAAGATTTTTCAATAGGTATGAAGTTCTAGACAAAATTCTTAAATAAATTGTATTTATAAAGACCCTTTCTAGACCACTCAAACATTGCATGTCACGTTCACTAATAGCAAGAAGCAAGCTACCAACTTGTATTCCTGACTTTCTAAAAAAATCACCTAGAAATTTTACTGTGTTCCAATGTAGCACCCAGAATCCCAACATTAACTTTCTATTAATCTCCTCTAACACAAAATGACATTTCAATGTAATAACTGTTTAAAAAGTTTAAAGAAAACTCAAGATTAAAAAAAAAAGGTTAAAATAGCTGCCAGTGGATAATTTGGGTCACCATGGTTAACAGGGCCTGCATTTCTCACTCTAATTTTAACTGATATGCCATCCATCCTCATTCGCTTGTTCTGGGGTCAGGACGTGAGGGCAGCAGCCTAAGTAGAGAGGCCCAAACTTCCCTCTCCACAGCCACTTGGGCCAGCTCCTTCGATGGGATCCCAACGCGTTCCCTGGCCAGCTGAGAGACATAGTCCCTCCATCATGGCCTGGGTCTTCCCTTGGGCCTCCTCCCAGTTGGACATGCCTGGAAAACCTCACCAGGGAGGCGTCCTGACCAGATGCCCAAGCCACCTCAACTGGCTCTTCTCGATATGGAGGAGCAGCCGATCTACTCCAAGCCCCTCCCGGATGACCAAGCTTCTCACCCTATCTCTAATGGGAGGGCCCAGACACCCAGACAACTCATTTTGGCCGCTCGTATTCGCGAGCTCATTCTTTTGGTCACTACCCAAAGCTCGTGACCATAGGTGAGGGTAGGAACGTAGATTGACTGGTAAATCGGGAGCTTTGCCTTCCGGCTCAGCTCTCTCTTAACCACGACAGACTTGTACAACGCCCGCATCCCTGCAGACACAGAACCAATCTGCCTATCGATCGCCCGATCCATCTTTCCCTCACTCAGAGATACTTAAACTCCTCCACTTGAGGCTGGATTCTTCCCTGACTATATTCCTGGAAAAGAAATTCTACCCTTTTCTGACTCAAGACCATGGTCTCAAATATAAAGGAGCTGATTCTCATCCCAGCTGCTTCACACTCGGCTGCGAACTGCTCCAGCGAAAGCCGGAGATCAGGTCTGATGAAGCCAACAGGACCACATCATCTGCAAAAAGCAGAGACCTGATCCTTAGGCCACCAAAACAAATTCCCTCACCACCTTGGCTGCACCTAGAAATTCTGTCCATAAAAGTTATGAACAGAATCGGTGACAAAGGGCAGCCTTGGCGGAGTCCAACTCTCACTGGAAATGAGCCCGACTTACTGCCGGCAATGCGGACCAAGCTCTGACACTGGTCATACAGCTAGGGACCTAACAGCCCATATCAAGGGGCCTGGTACCCCATACTCCCAGAGTACCCCCCACAGGGCCCCCCGAGGGATGCGGTCGAACGCCTTCTCCAAATCCACAAAACACATGTAGATTGGTTGGGCGAACTCCCACGCACCCTCCAGGACCCCCCCAAGGGTATAGAGCTGGTCCAGTACGAAAACCACATTGCTCCTCCTGGATCCGAGGTTTGACTATCAGACAGACCCTCCTCTCCAGAACCCCTGAATAGACCTTACCAGGGAGGCTCAGGAGTGTGACCCCCTGTAGCTGGAACACACCCTGCGTTCCCAGTTTTTAAATAGGGGGACCACCACCCTGGTCTGCCAATCCAGTGGAACGTCCCCCGATGTCCACACGATATTGTAGAGCCGTATCAACCAACACAGCCCCACAACATCCAGAGCTTTAAGGAACTCTGAGCGGATCTCATCCACCCCGGGAGCCTTGACACCAAGTTTGACCACCTCAGTGACCTCTGCCCCAGAGATTGGAGAACCAAACCCAATGTCCCCAGACTTCGCTTCCTCAATGGAAAATGTGCTGGTGGGATTGAGGTCTTGAAAGTACTCCGCCCACCGATCCACAACGTCCCAGGTAGAGGTCAGCAGCACACCCTCCCCACTGTAAACAGTGTTGGTAGTGCACTGCTTTCCCCTCCTGAGACGCTGGTAGGGGGAACAGAATCTCTTCAAAGACGTACAAAAGTCTTGCTCCATGGTCTCACCAAACTTCTCCCACTCCCGGGTTTTTGCCTCTGCGACCACCCAAGCTGCATTCCGCTTGGACTGCCGGTACCCATCAGCTGCCTCCAGAGTCCCACAGGCCAAAAGGACCCAATAGGACTCTTTCATCAGCTTGACAGCATCCCTTTAACTGATATGACTTACATTATTCCTAATCAAGCTTTTAGTGTTTTGATGTATAAATTACAATTTTCTCCACAAAGCTGCAGAGCATGAAAAGATAATCATCTGCAAACAGGATACAGGTAAAGGTGTTTCTGGTCAACTGATGCCTTTTGGGAGTCAAATTAATGTTTCAACATGTTCAAAATGATTTATAAACTACTCAAACTACCCGCTGCTACAGAAGCAACGGGCTACAGCAGCTCCTTATTCTCTAATCTAATGATTTTGGCTTAATTAGAGACAGAAGACGTGTTAATGTGCATCCAGCTGTGACCGTGCAGCAGCATGTTAGGATAAAATCTGCTCCTGACCTCAGTAAATAAACCCTCTCCTCAGATCGTTTCTGTTATTTTTTTATTATTATATAACATCGGACAAGTTAAAAATGAAACCAACAAAGTGACAAATCAGCATTTTAAAGGAACTCTTATTGAACTGGAATTGATCTGGAGAACCATTTGTTCCTCCATTCAATACTTTTAAATGTTTTAACTAAAATTGTTCCTTTTTTTGGTTTCACTTTAGAAAATGAGAAGTCAGCGTGCCGTTTGGTGTGTGTGATGTAAACCGTATCGATCCACATTACTTACGCTGAGTAATGAAAACTCATTCCACCTGGCTTCTACAATCACTTTCAGTCACTTCACTGGAACTATTTTTCAGTTTCCCAATAAAGCCGAGCTCTTCTGCTACTGGTCCCGTTTGTTTTCGGGCCAACAGGGCTTCAGTTTAAATGTTAATTAGTCAGCGGACAGGAGGTTAACTGGAAGCGGTGCTGGTAATTACTTTAACGATGGCTGAATATCTGATATACCTCTTTAGGTCTTCCAGTGATGAAAACAATGTTAATGCTCCAATATTAAACACCAGCTGTTACAATGGATGGAGTTTGGTGAATTATTTCAATTTTACATTTATAAGCTGTACATGAGTGAACGAGGCGCAGTGTTAAACTGTGAACGTCCACCGGGTCTGAGGCAACATTTCCTAGTCTGGAATAAGGAGGAAAACGTTTGAAGCTGATAAGAAACTGGAAAACTCAAGAGTTTTATGAACAACGTCGATATTTAACAAGAGATCGCCTCAATACCTACAACAATTGAAAATTAAACACCATTTTTTTAGCTGCTTATCCAGGAGAGAGGTAATAGATTCAGACTTCCCTCTCAGAAACATTCCTAAACTACTCCAAGGCCTTCCCTGACCCGACCGTAGTTAGTTGTGGGGCTTCCCCAGAATAACCATAGAGGAGCACCACATACTCCCGTGCCCGTGACATGGTCTTCAGCCTTCTACAGATCCATAAAACAGACGTGGACTGAGGAGTCAACCTTCCATGACCTCCCCAGTGAAGATCTGACCCAGATGAAAGCTACAGGACTTCTCCTGAAGGTGAGTCAGAGCCTCCTTCCCAACCCTGTGGATTAAAGTCTAATGAGGAGGCTGAGATGTAGTATTCACAATATTCAAACAAGCTACTGCTTGATGAAGATTTTTTTTATCGCAATCATGAATAATTTCACAAAGCTTGTTGAACAACTTGTGTTTTTATCATTACAGTTAAAGCAAATCATCTCTGATGAAGGCTTGTGATGTGTGAGATGAAAGAGGTAAGAAGCAGAGTTAGAGGGGTTTAACACAAAGGTTACCAGTGGGCAGTTAAAAGAAGAAGAATTCAGTAAATAGGTGTAAAAATAGCTAGAATGTTTCTGATATTTTCTGAGGTCTCGTTCACCAAGAAACTTAATATTGTGTTGTTTTTTTATTTGATCACTCACTCTGGGTTTGACATGAATGGTGAATGTGAAAAATTTCTTCAACCCCTATCACCTGCGTTACCCACAGAAAGGAAATAGATGATAAAAGAATTGGGTCAAATAAAGCCAGTCTCTTCTACGTCACAGGGAAAATTAGTATTCATGGCCCCGCCCACCTTGGCTCGTGTTCGCAGAAGGCTGTGTTGATTTAGCGTCCAGAAGAGCATCTCCACCCACGATTCACAACGTCCCGAGTCAAGGTCAGCAGCACACTGTCCCCACTGTAAACTGTTGGTAGAGCACTGATTTCCCCTCCTGAGGTGCCAGACGGTGGACCAGAATCTCCTCAAAGCCATATGGAACTTGCTCCATGGTCTCACTGAACTCCTCCAATGCCCGGGTTTTTGCCTCCGCGACCATTCGAGCCACATTGGACTGCCGGTACCCATCAGCTGCCTCCAGAGTCCCACAGGCCAAAAAGACCTGATAGGACTCTTTCTTCAGCTTACAGCATCCCTAACTTCTGGTGTCCACCAGCGGGTTCGGGAGTTGCCACCACCACAGGAGACTCTGCCAGAAGTTCCCAGCAGACCTTCACAACACGTTTGGGTCTGCCAGGTCTGACCGGCATCCTCCCCCACCATCGAAGCCAACTCACCACCAGGTAGTGGTCAGTTGACAGCTCCGCCCCTCTCTTCACCCGAGTGTCCAAGACATGCGGCCGCAGATCAGATGAGACGACAACAAAATCGATCATCGACCTGCGACCTAAGGTATCCTGGTGCCAAGAGCACCTATGGACACCTTTATGCTTGAACATGGTGTTTGTTATGGACAATCCATGATGAGCACAGAAGTACAACAACAGAACACCACTTGGATTCAGATCGGGGTGGCCGTTCCTCCCAACCACACCTCTCCAGGTCTCACTGTCATTGCCCATGTGAGCATTGAAGTCCCCCAGCAGAACGAGGGAGTCACCAGAAGGAGCACTCTCCAGCACCCCCTCCAGGGACTCCATAAAGGGTGGGTAGTCTGACCTGCAGTCTGGTGCATAAGCACAAACCACACTCAGGACCCGTCCCCCCACACATAGGCTGAGGGAGGCTACCCTCTCGTTCACTGGAGTAAACCCCAACGTACAGGCACCAAGATGGGGGGCAAGTATGCCCACCCCTGCTGGGTGCCTCTCAATGGGAGCAACTCCAGAACCCCTCTCAAGGAAACTGGTTCCAGAGCCATGCGTCGAGGTGAGTCTGACTATATCTAGTTGGAACCTCTCAAACTCACACTAAAACTCCGGCTCTTTCCCCACCAGAGAGGTGACGATTCCACATGCCAAGAGCTAGTTTCTGTAGCCGAGGATCAGACCACCAAGTTCCTGCCTTCAGCTACCACCCTTTCCACACTGCACCCGACCCCTTTGGCCCCTCCCACGGGTGATGAGCCCATGGGAAGGGGGATCCATGTTTCCTCTTTGGGCTATACCTGGCCGGGCTCCATGAGTGAAAGCCCGGCCACCAGGCGCTCGCCAACGTGCCCCAACTCCACGCCTGGCTCCAGAGGGGGGCCCCGGTGACCCGCGTCCGATCGAGGGAATACTGTTTCCATATATGGTATTCATCATAAGGGGTCTGTGGGCTGCAGTTTGTCTGATCCCTCACCTAGGACCTGTTTGCCATGGGTGACCCTACCAGAGGCATAAAGCCTCAGACAACTTAGCTCCTAGGATCACTGGGACACTCAAACCCCTCCACCACGATAAGGTGCAGATTAGGGAGGGATGGCAGCCCAGGGAGGGGATCAAGATCATGTTGTACATTTAATTAGAAAACATCAGAAATGTTCCAACTATGTTTTTAATCTTTAGTTCATTTGCTGAATTCTTCTCCTTTAACTGCCCACTGGTAACTTTTCACAGACCCAGAGCTTTTCACAGAGTCTGCAGTTGATGGTAAACTTTATCTTAGCTACAGCTGACCTGACGTGTTTTGCCCAAGAATACAACGAGATTGAACCAGCAACCTCTGATTTACCTTGATGTTTTAACCCTCCTTACAGAAACTTCAGCTGCAACAAAATAAAGTCCAGAAGGTTTTTAATTTCAAATTAAAAGCCTCTAATATTGCTGGAACATTACTACTGAGATTTGACACAAAATATATTATTTTTTGTTGTTTTGTGCTTATTTTTTTTCTTACAATTACAGCTTCTGTATAATGAAAAGAAAAACCACGATTTAAAGCTGAAGGCACATATAAGTTCCCCACATGTTCATTCTTGATGTTGTAAAAAGTTTGCAAAGCTGTTTGGAATAAAACCTGTGTAGAAAAATAAAAGTTGTGTCCTCTGACTTTTAATAAGGTCCTGGTCCTGGCTGCAGGCAGACACCTTGGTTGGTGTGGTGACCACTGACAGCTCAGACCTATCTCAGATTCCAGAGCAGATTAATCCTACGAGTCCTCGCTCTGCTCCCAGGTCAGCTCCACAGGCAGATGCTGCTCATGGCCTGGCAGGAGGAGACGCTCTCAGCAGGAGACAGGTACATCTTGCCGCTGGAGCAGACACACACCTCATACACAACATGATCCTGGAAGGCCAGACTGGTAGACGAGGTGTAGACGCCAAGCGGGAGGCTCCCCAGCTGAATGCTGTTTGCATCCAGAAGTATCTGGAAGGGGAAAAGATCAGAGAGACGCTGAAAGTGTCCTGAGGTGGCGTATGACTAAGATGTCCTCAGGACATACAGATGGGCAGCACGGAGAGAGATGAGAGTCTCAGGATGGAAGCTGAAACATCTAAACCAGTAAATGATTAAAATCCCACTTAGATGTTTATGTCGTCTGCTCCTGCAACAGTATCACAGAAACTTAAGAGGAAACTAAATCAATACGTTTGTGTTCAGCGCGCACACACACACACACACACACACACACACACACACACACACACACACACACACACACACACACACACACACACACACACACACACACACACACTAAACAGAGAGAAACCAGTGAAATTTGTTCTCTTTTGATTATTTTATCCATTTGGGGCAATGAGGGTTATAATGTAACATATAGAAGTTCCTAAAGAAACTTTTGTGGGACCTTCCACTTGGAACATAATTTCCCACAGCCAGGTAATGCCACAACTAAAACAAATAAAGTAAATGTACTAAACAATGTGGTGCATTGTCACCTCACTGATACTGGAAGAGAGGAAAAGTGGGTAAAATAGCAAAATAGATGGTTAGGGTAAAAATGGTTCAAATGGAATAGAATTTATTCAAACAAATAATTTAATAAGAAAGTAAACAAATGCTAAACTAAACAAACAAATAAATTAGAGTAAAAGATTACAGACAAATTGCATAGTCAGAAAATGGGTATAGTCATAGCCCAAATGTCCTGATGAATGCTTTGCTTTGTAAAAATGTCTCCTAAATGAACACATCCCTTCAAAAAGTCCCATCACTAATAATTTGTGTGGATGCACACTTAAGTTTGGGATGCATTATTAGGAAGAAAAATAAATAAAAAGATAGAATGGTTAGGTGAACTCCCACACGCCCCCCAGGACCCCCCTAAGGGTATAGAGCTGATTCAGTGTTCCACGGCCAGGATGAAAACCTCATCGCTCCTCCTGAATCAGAGGTTCGACTATCCGACCCTAAACTTCCCCTCCAGGACTAGGACACGTAAACTATGGCTCAAAAGTTTGGGATCACTTTTCCAAAGAAAAAAACACATTACATTTCTGTTTAGAGGTTTATTATAATTACTCTGCACCAATCCTCTTGTTGACTGATTATTATAAACCTTTTGTATCATGTTGCACCAACATGTTGGTTTAAGGTGTTTTGAGGGTGTAAAAAATGAGATTTGTAAAGAAAGGAAGACAGACAAAACTCCATGAAATTACTTATAAGTAGTGTTCGTATACTTATACCATCAATAGGCAGGGTCTGAAACATCTGATACTTTTATTTTGTGGATCAAAAGCTGTAAAGTTTGAGAACCTCTGAGATGCTCTAGGAAGAACAAGTTGAAATCTCATCAGATTACCTTTCAATAATAACAGAAAGTAGATTTAAAATATTGAAAACAGCTCACATACATGAAAGACTATATAAATAACATGGTAGTTTCAATGTAAGAGGGAAGCTCACCTCTCCCTCTGTGGACCCCAGCTGCAGGTCCTTCCTGCTGCTGATTTTCAGCGGTCCCTCTGCAGCGCTCACTTCCACGCCTCTGGGAGCCTCCATGGTCAACGTACGGGTTGGAGACTCCAACCTGACAGGTGAAAAACATCCAGACAGTCAGACAGTGAACTTGTTCATAGCTGAATAAACTACAGTCATCTCAGGTTATGATGATGTCATCGTTTTCGTATTTCACACATCGTTCTAGAATTCAGTCACATTCATCACAAACGTTGATGATATAAGTTAATGATTATAGCTTACAGCTAATAAAACAAACCCAGTACCTTGGATAATTATAGTAATGTGTAAAGTTCAGAAGTGTCATCAGCTAAATAACTCAAAACATCTACAAAGATTTCCAGAGCCTTTTAGTGGATTCTGGTTCAGTAGGTTGAACATCATCCAGATGGAGTATCAGGATTAGTACCTTCATCCCAACTTTATCCAGTCCTGTACAAGTCTACTGCCCTCTGGTGGAGAATCTACTGGTAGCAAGGGCCAATTTTATTTGTCTACTTCTGTTATATTTTAAATAATTACATAAAAAAATGTAAATTTATTATTTTATAGCTGTTTTATTAACACTGGACAATAAATAGTTCAGTTTATGAAAAATCATGTTATTACTACTGTTTCATATTTAAGATATTTTAAAACCTGATAACTAACTTAAATACAATTTGAATGATTTTCTAATTAATTTGAGATAAAAAGTTACCGATTCTTGCTGAATGTGTATATTTGTGTTCTTTGCCATCAACACCTGTGGAGAATTACAGCTGAATTTTCTTTTAAAAGAAGCTCGTTTTATTATTCCAAGCCACAGTGAGGCCATTTCAAGTCTGCAGTTAACATAATTAACATTTTTCTTTGTAAATCATTTGTTTACACACAGACAGATGAGTCTGAGAGCCGGTCGATGCGGGATCTCTTTCTATAACTCATAACTGTTTCAATTGGACTTTTTCTTTTCTTTGCATCTTCCTCAAATCTGTTTTCAATACACTTTAAATGGAAGATTTTAATGAGCTCTCTTGAAATAAATAATATCTCCAAAGCCTCTGAAAGTGACACATTTCAGATGAGCGCAAATGGAACAAAGACGGGAGGGAAAAAAGGAGCAAATGAGATCCATCAGCGAGTAGCATGTTTGACTCATTTGTGCAAACCTGGAAGAATGAAGGCAGATATCAGCTCCGGTGTCTTTTTTTTCCTTATTCATCACACATCATTTTCTATTTTAAACAGCTTAACTTTTAAACTTTTTCCTCAATCTTGAGAAACAAATTTGATTTCTTCTTACAGGTTTTAAAAAGTATTACGAGCTAAAATGCTCCATGACAACAAACACATCATCCATCTCCCATAGCAACACCGCATCCTCCCCCCCCCCCCCCCCCCCCCCCTTCTTTCTCTGGATCTACTGAATTTCATTAGCGGGTCACAAGAATGTTGAAGTGAGTCACGTTTTAATAATTTCTCAAGATTCCACTGATGATCCGCGGCCCGGACAGACGAGTCATTAAAAGACTCATTTACAACGCTTCGCTCTGCAAGAAAAGAAGTATGTGATGCAATTGTGTGTGATATTTTCAGTCCATCCAAAGCAGCTCAATCATATTACACACACACACACACACGGCAACTGTGCCAGAAGACAAAGTGCTCAATTTCCAAGAGTGCTTGTTTCAGACACAGTCCAGCACAAAACATTAAATGAAGTAACCACCTTGTGCTCCTTTTATTACAGCATGTGCCTTTTTGGTGTTTGCAGGACTTTAACAGCAGACTGAAGTCACATTTCACTTTAACACTGATGGATAAAACCAGTTTCTATTCATAAGAAATCATTTAAAATGCATCAATAACCTATCAGGACTTGGAAAATGTTTTCCATGTTACACATTTCAGATTTTTGGTGGCTTTTTAAATATTTTAGATTTAAAGGCACAATAGGTAAGATTTTTTACAGTGAAAATAATCACAAAACAGTCTAATGTCTCAATCATGTTAGAAGGAAGGTTACATTGAAACAGATTTACTTCTCAGCCGGCTGGGGTGTTGTTTGTTTTTCTCTTTTTAATAGGGAGCCTAAGTCTCCTCCCCTTCTGGTCGGCTCATGGGTCCCCGGAAACAAAGAAAAAGTGAACGCGGCTAAAAAAGCTATATTCTAGTCTGCTTTGTCTTACGCCCTGAATCACACACACGTTGTACTTCAATTTAACTGCAAACAAATTCTGTGAGTTTCGACTGTCTTGTACTTTGAGATTTAGTAGTTTGTAAAAATTCGTAATTATAAAGACTACAAATCAAACGTCGCATATATGACGTCACCACAGAATCTCTTCTCCCAGAATAGCTGCTACTTACCACATGACCAGATTTATAGTGGTTTTCTCCACGTTTCATGCTCTTTCTGTCCTGGAAGGATTCGAAGCCCGATAAACTCACAGCCATTTTTCTTCCTTCTCCGTGTCTGATTTGATGACGTCAGTTTGATGAGACGAGCAGTTGTAGTCCATTACCTCTGTTCACACAAAACCTAAAATAACTTTTGCCGCCTGTCGAAAAGTGTATCTTTAAAATTCATGGACATCATACTTGAAATTCATTGCAAATATTATACGGGATCAGAAAATAACTTTTTTTCCACTCGTAGACTCCCATTCATTTTTTGGGGCAATAGCGGACCCATGATCTAGAAGAAGATGGGCGTGATTTAGGCTCCCTATATGGTCAAAGTGCCATTGTTTACAATCTGTGAGCCCGCAAAGCTGCAGAGTCTGTGCCGAGCTAATGCTGCAGTGTTGTCATTTTTAATTTGACACTGGGAGGCAAAAAGCTCCAGAGTTGTTTAAAGAACCAAAGCCAGTAAACAGGAGCGACCCAGAAGTTATTTCTTGTATCCCTAAGAAGCCACGGGATCCTTTAGTTAACATCGTTTAAATAAGGCTAGAAGCTAACATTGAGCTAACAATGCTAACAAGGAATTAGAAGCAACTAGTCAGCTCTAAAAATATCTCAAGTTACTTTTTAAATGACCAACAACTCAATATTACAGTGAAATGTATGTGTGAAGTGAATAATGAGTCAATCGTGTTTTACACCCTTTAATGAGTCGTTCAGAGCAAGCTGACAGCAAGACGGCAAACAACTGCACTCCCTCTAATGCCGGTGGCATATTACCATAAGTGTAGTAAGTGAAATATCCCTTTAAGGACTTTTGCAAATTCTACACACAACTAGTGTGATTGTTTAACTTCATTATGTGTTAATTGACTGAAATTCTATATCAATATTTGTACATAACTCTCAGCTTTACAGTGTATCTTTTGAAAAATCTTCATTTCAACGACCTTTTACCTACATCCCAGAATGAAAATAGACACACATTAGTCCTGGGCCTGAGTGGAGGGATGCTGCTAAGTGGTTGGGCCAAGAGGTGAAATGAGATTAGGTCAATCTTTTATAGGAAACCCTATGAATATGAATCTGTATTAAGCTGTGCACTGCCAAAAAGTAGCTTCCAACCCACAGTGATGGAAACAGGTTTATACATCATAAAATAAATAAATAATAAATAAAAGCTGTACTTAATGTTGTAACGCTCATGCAGAGGAGACTTGGCAGCACCATTTTGGACCTCTATTGGTGATGTGGTGTATCAATGTGGAGTTTTATTTATAGTCAAATGATCAATTTACAAGACTGAATGATCAAAACTTACCAATATTTTTTCCTCATTTGTATCATTTGATGAGAAAACTCACTTAAAATATGCTTCACAAAAAATTCATCTTATATGATGGTGTTTATCAGAATATTAAATTAGAAATGGATTTTATGGTTATGACAGAGTTGCAAAACTGAAGGATGACTGAGCCTTTAGGTGTTTTTTCTTAGTATTTATGGTTCTTTTTCTAATGATGGTTTTATATTTAATTGTATCTATTCACTTAACCTTTAAAGTTGTAAATGTGGTAAATAAATAATTGAGTTGAGAAAATCAAATAATAAGAAAAAACAAACATCATTTTA
The DNA here is from genome assembly GCA_006937985.1 of Aphyosemion australe. NCBI lineage: Eukaryota > Metazoa > Chordata > Actinopteri > Cyprinodontiformes > Nothobranchiidae > Aphyosemion > Aphyosemion australe. The sequence continues at coordinate 249,410 of SSNS01000127.1, forward strand.
AAGAACAGCCATGTTCTCCATCATGTGTATGTTTTAGACTCTTATTGTGAAGGATTTGAGGAAGTGCTTTGAGTTCCAGTATGTACGTTTCTATGGAAGCTGCCAAAAGCCTGCACATTGTTATTCATTTTTGATTATTTACGCAATAAAGATTCACCAATAACCTTTGGTCAAAATAATAATAAACACTGAGCAAACAGAGGCAGGTTACTTTCTGCATCTCAGTGGCCCTAAAACACCATCGCAGATTTTTATTATAGGAAATATAACATTTTGAATAGATATTTTATTAGTAGCTATGTAGGCAAAGACTAAAATACACAAAATAATTCAATTCTAAGATCAAGGAAATTAACATTTGAGTAGCTTTATTTTTTGTCATCAGATTTAGCTTGCATTAGTAGATAGTATAAGCATAAGTATAGTATAACACAATTTATACTATTTAACATGAATTTGTTCATCAAATGCAAGATTTATAATTTTGACCTCTAAACATTTACAGGCAGTCATTTGTATTTTTGATGGATCCTCACCTTTCCATCAAAATGGCTCTAACATAAATCAGTTCCAGTACACAAGTCACCCATCAGGAAACGTCTCTTTGGCTCGTTCACAAAAAAAGACACAAAAACCCTCCTCATCTCTTTTTCACAAAAGGAGACAGACATCACATTGTGAAACTCTTGTATCCAAGAAAGAAGCATCTACAGGATGCAGCGTACTGACATTGGGAAAAGATGATTGGATCGAGTTTCTTCTATTACTTTTTCAAATTTCTTTAGAAATTTAGATAAAAGACCCGACTCTGGACGAAAATGAATGAGTGGATGGATAAAGTTTGTTTAATAGGTTTATGTCCTAAAGGAGCTGGAAATGTACTTTTTATTGTTAAATAGTATGTTTCCATGAATAATGTTATTCTGAAAAATAAGTTAATCAGTTAGGATGAACATAAAAAACCCACAACTATATGTTGCAGAAACATTTAAACCCATGTTAAAACAATACATTTGTATCCTCTATCTCTATTGAATTGTTTTCCTACTTTTAATGTTTACATGTCCAGTCTTGTGTCTTCATTCGGCCTTTTGTTTACCGATTACACCGTCTGCCAATTACTGAGAAGACTGGCAGAATAATAAAGATCATTCCAGGTTTTTTCCAGCTGCTGCAGCTCTGTAAATATTAGCTTCTCCAGCTAAGCAGCTGGTGACCTTAATTTTCCATTAGGAGAATTTGCAGAAGAATGTGACAGCTTTTTCTTCTCTTGAAATGTTACAAAGCCTTCTACCTTTCAGATCATTAGGCTGACTGATGAGGCTTAATGCTCCTCCACACCAAAGAGCTTGTTATATCCAGAATGTTCTGCTGCTTCTGGCTCCGTCCACGGATTCATAAGGGATGTGACTTATGGAGCATTTAAAGTCAGAGAGGCTGTTTATGACAGGTTGTCTCATTATCCGAGGAACCCGACCAACCTGCATTCAAGCTGACCTTTAGATCAACAAAAAGGTCAGCGCACCATGACGCTGCGGGGCAAAATTCTGCTGATGACCATGGCTGATAACAAAGTAGAGCTGGTTTACAGCGTAGAAATCATTAAAGAGATGAAACTTAAGTTTGTTTATTTAGAGGTTTCATTTCGCTCTTTATCATTCACCGACTGTAGATGAAGAAGAAGGATCTTTTATATAGCGCCTCTCAAGATAAAAATGTAGATGAAGGGTATAATAGATGATGTATTGTTTTGTATTTAGCGTAACTAGCTTTCTTCTGTTGCTACAAATGTGTGTGTGGAATGGGCGTGGTTGGGTTTCAGGAGTGAGGAAGGAGCAGTTATCCGTGGAGGGCGTTCATATTTACAAACAATATTCCCAAAAGAAAAGGAAAAGCCAATGCTAACTTGTCCATGTGGTCACTCACAGTTAAAGGTTTATCACAGCGTCAAAAGAATTCTCAGCACCACCAGACCAAAATATTAGTATTTGGACGACGAGAACAGCTACTTCTCTAACTTTATGTAGGGATTTAGCTGTGTTACAATGCTAATGCTAACTTGTCCGTGAGCAAAAACACCTCCTCCTCTACAACAGCTACAGGTAACCCTTTTAACATCTCTGGAAATACACTTCTGCTGCTTCTGTTACTGTTGAGTTAAGTTGCTACATCCTTCGGCCACCAGAAGAGGGAGCTGCAGCCACAGCAGCTATAAAGTGCTAATCTTTGCCGTCCTTTCATTATCTGAAGCGCTTGCTCCTCACTAGGGTCACGAGGAGAGTGAGTAACGTAATAGATGCGTTTTCACCATGACCTCAGCGGCACGTCCCTTCTGACGGGGGGAGGGTCTCAGATGCCTGCAATACGTTCCATGAGCTGGTCCAGCAACATCACGAAATCACAGGAGAATTGCAAGATCACGCGTGATTTCGCCAGTTCACATGAAAACATGCAAGGAGAAAGACAGCAGCATCTAAAAGATCTGTGGTTTATTTTATGTTCTTTTTACTTTTACCAATGGGTTTTTGTTATTGCTGGCATTTGTTATCTTTTATTATATTTTGTGGGATGAAACCAGAATACCCAGAGAAAAACCACACATGCATGGGGAGAATATGCCAATTCCACGCAGAAAGGTGGAGTTTTAACCTGCAACCTTGTTGCTGCAAGGAAACAGAGCCACCAACAGCACCCCCATGCAGCCCAGGTTCATTGCCCTCAGGTAAACATCTAAATGTCATCTCTGCTTTAAAAAGTTACTGATTTCCACTTTGAATAAATGTAATCAGATCAGGCATGTCCTCCTAAAAATGATTACACATGTCCACATGTGATCACCACAAAAACTAAAATTCACCTTCAGCCCACTCAGCCAGGTGAAACGTTGGGCCCCACGCAGATTTAAGCACTTGTAAAACACATAAAGTCTAGTAAAACACACAAAATGGTTATAAAAGTAAGATTGAAATTTCTATCATCAGAGTCGGTCATCGGTGGCCAGCATCGTTCTCAAGCTCACAAATTTTATTTCACACAGACATTAGCTGACTCCTCATGTGCGTTTAATAGTATTACAGCTCAGCAGATGATAACTTTTTTAATCCTTATTCACTTTCTACCAGATATAAAAATTAACTCTCCAAAGATGGAACAGACACGATAAAGGGACTTCAACCATTCAGAGCTCGTCCACAGGAAACATCACACAGATCGGACAGAATTCTCACTCTACTGATTCCTCCTACAGGGACAACAAGGAGGAAGCAGCGTGAGCAGAACTTACACCAATTAATGCGATTGCTTTATGTTCCATAAAAACGTTCTCCGCTTGTCCAAAAACACACTGTAAATAAAAATAACATCTCTTCTGCAGTACTACAACTCAATCCATTCAGATGTTGGTAGAAAAGCCAGAAAAATACTACTTATGCTTTACTAACTACTTTACTACTGGCAGGATAATGCAACATGTCACAAAGCTCAGATCACCTCAAACTGGTTCTTTAAACGTGACGATGGGTTCACTGGACTCCAACAACATCCAGTCACCAGATCTCAATTCAGTCCAGACCCAAAACCTCTGATGAAGGTTTCCAACATCTTTTTTGATCCATGAAATAAAGAATTAATGCAGAAGACAAAAGGGGGCCCAAACTGGTACTAGTAAGGTATACCTAATAAAGTGTACCTTATCTTAAAGCTGTGGTCCATAATGTGATGTCATCAAGGAGAGGAGGAAGAGATTTTGTTCAACACCTTTAAAAATTTTAAACAATTTATCCCAGCTTTGACCCTTGGGGGCTCTATGCACAAGTAGTGGTGTGTGTGTGTGTGTGTGTGTGTGTGTGTGTGTGTGTGTGTGTGTGTGTGTGTGTGTGTGTGTGTGTGTGTGTGTGTGTGTGTGTGTGTGTGTGTGTGTGTGTGTGAGAGAGAGATTGTTGGACACAACTGATGCTGAACAACCACAAATTCAATCAGTCAACCTTCATGTTGTTATATCACGTCGTAGTTTTAGTGCATGAGTATTCTCACAAATCCAATAACCCGAAACTCAATCAGCTCTTTATTGATTTCTAGTTTCATCTGTGCAGCTCTGATTTCCCTTAACTATCATCAATGTGATCATGTGCAAACGGTGGAGATCCAAACCTGCAGCTCCTCCACTCACATCTGAACAGGCTGAGATGGTTGAAGGTAATATTAATAAAAAACAAAAACCTAGAAAAACTTGAAGATATTCTATAGTATGTAATGAAATGCCAGCTGAATCATTATAGTCCTTATGTTCAGTTATTTAAAGGCAGCGTGATGATGACGAGCAGAGCTGAATGCCAGTGTACACAGACTCGGCACTCAGGGAGACGAACAGGTGCTTCAAACAGGAGGAAGATCTCAGGTGGCTTTCTTTTGATTCTGTCTTTGCTGTGCTCATCTCCCAGATTACCACGGGCTGGCAGAGAAATAAAATGCATCACAAAGAGAGTGATCTTTCTTTAAAGACGAGGGGGAGGGTGACATGGATGCGAGCCAAGACGTGTCTTTAACGTGCAGAGGAAGTTTACCGGGAGTCGGCATTTGGGAAAAGTGCTTTCAGGAAGTCGGAGAAAGTGGAGAAAGTCCCAGAGCTTAATGCATAAATAATGTTGAGAATTCACACACACACACACACACACACACACACACATGCACGCACACACATGCACACATGACTTACTTTAAAACATTCACAGATTCTTAAGAAAAATGACTAGCTAATAATACTCGGATGAGTTTGTGGAACCAAAGTAATCTCACAAAAAATAAAGAGTCGACGTAGTTGTAGGTGTAATTGATCATTAGCATTTTCCAGGTAATTATTTGAGTGTTTAATTATACTAACCAGAGGCAGAGGCAGCTTTCCAGCTTTTAAAAAACTGCCTATTTTTAAAGCACTTTACAATCAAGAGCTGTACCAACGTGCCTTACAGCAAAAAAAGAGCAAAACAGATTATTAATATATATAAATAATAATTTTAAAAGGCAGAAAGAAGTCCAAACAAAGCAGTAAAATCACCACATCTAAACACAATGTCAGCACAAAGGAGGGGTCATGCTTTTTCAGTCATAGCACCCAAACTTTAGAAAGCTCTACCAATGGATGCTATTGAGGCTCCGTCTCTCTTGATTTTTAAAATCAGGTTGAAGACACATTTTTATCAGTTAGCTTTTAATCTCGGTAAACTTTAAACCCAACAACACCCTCCACAACACAGAAGTTGGTCCATCCAAAAGATAGAAAAACAAAAAAAAAAGCTTAGTGGCATCGTCTATGCAGTCCAATGCAGTGAGGACTGTCCAGACCTTTACATAGGAGAAACTAAACAACAACTACACAAGTGCATGGAACAACACAAGAGAGCTTCCTCTTCAGGTCAAGACTCTGCAGTCCACCTACAGCTGAAGGACAAGGGACACACTTTTGAAGATGACAAAGGTTTTTTTTCCTGGATTGATTAAAGACTTGTGAGGACCAAGGATCCATTCTCCAGTACTGGATGGCGATCCACCCTCCAATGAGCCGAACAAACTGGTAGCTTGTGCCCGACTGGTTGCAAACACTCGGATGTGAACTTTGAGCTCATTGTTTTCGGTTCTTTTCTATACACAGAATAGCAGTTTTACATTTCTGAGCTCAAAACTCACATTGAAAGACTACAACGGACATTGACCAGACTAGAGGACTATTTTATTTTATGTTTCATGTTCAAGCTTGCTCTATTATTGTTAAATGTGCACAATTTAAACGTTTTTTCTATTGCAAGTAAAAGCACGTTTTTCCATACAGTTTGTGTCTCATGTTGTTTCACATCCTATAGGCTCCTGCAAACTTAGAATCTCCCTGATCTGGTCCAACTAGACCTCTTTTAATGGTACAGAGGATATTAGTGACTGTTAGCATCTACAATGCTGCATTCTACAACCCATTCTGCTCAGAAACGCAAACAACACAGCCACATGTGCTGTTTATAATTAGATTTATAACATTTTGATGTATTCAAGCTCAACAGGAGAGTAAATCTGCTCAGTGATGGAGGCAAGTCGTCCCTTAATAATGTTCTTTTGATTGTTTTTTAATTCACAGCCCAATTAGCCTTCAAACAGACAGTGACAACAAAAAACTGAAAACATGTTAATAGACTTGACTTCATGAGTCAGTAAGCTTCAATCTGCTCGTCTAATGCTTCTGTGTTTAAAAACAAAGAACATCAGAGAAGAAAATTGGGTTCCGACGGAAGGATGGAGTCCTGATGGTACCGTTTTCTACATCTGCTTATTTAGAATATTTATTATTAGGATGTCAGTCATCCTGAAACTGTCTGGAAATGTAAAATAAAAATAAATTATACTATGATTCAGCTTTTCATGACACTAGAAGTATAAAATTAAACCCTGCACCAGGGTTTGGCTGTCTCCTCTTTTATAGGCTCTCGTTGAGATTTTGGCCACATTGCAGATGGTCACTCCTGAGCCGACCCAGTGTGTGTGTGTGTGTGTGTGTGTCCTGATTGTTGGCTTGAAAATGAAAATCATCTGTATTCCTCTCACTCTGGAAGGAATTAGCTGCCAGAACAGTGCTTTTTCTGTCAACTTTGATCCCCGCTCTCCTCTCAGGAGCAGTAAGCTGGACAACAAACCGCGCTCCTTATAGCACGTTAATGGAGCGACGAGGGGCTCGCAGCCTCGGGCGGAGTTCAGCGGTCATCCCGTGCGTTGGGGGAGGAAAACGGCGCACGACTCCCACTTTCTAACTTTATCCATGATTTTGCAGCACTTTAATCAATTCCTGTCTTCTACAGAGAAGAACTAATAAATAAGCTCACCCCTCGGCTGTGAAATTAATATAGTGGTCAGATCTAGTGGCGCTAACCAGTCGACAATATGAAGCTGGAGGTAATGATAGTGGTGAGTAATGGTGTGTGTTTTTTAAAGCAAGTTTGAAATGTCACAGAGCATTCATCATATTTAAAGATCTTAATTTAACAGGATGTGAACAGATGACATTAAGCTTTAATGGCTTTCTGTAAAGTCACTAAATATGAACTTACTTCAGGTCCTCAGAAGTCCTGGCTTGGATCAGTGGAGTCTCGACGGAGTGGCCAAACACAGCGCCTTCTGAGCCTGTGGATAGAAACACTTTACTAAAACCTTTTATTAGATTACCTGTCTGTCATGGATTCTGACAAACACAAACCTGAAGAAACAAATATAAAAACATGGGATAAGAAATAGTCTTAATTTACTTCAGTGTCATGAAAAAAATAACCAAAATGGCGATTATTCTTAAACAAACTCCCCCCAGTGTTTACCGTAGGGATGGAAGGGTCTTGTATGATAATATATTTGTCTCCTTTGACTATATTATTGCAATATTTTGGAAAGTGTTGAACTATGTAGAAATATTGATAAAATGAAGTATTGCAATATTTTGTGTTATGAATCGATTTTGATTTTAAATCGAGAATTTACTTGTAAAAAATGAGTTTTTTCTTTTGAGTGGTGCAATTCAAACTCCGACAGCAAGGTGGCAGCAGCTTTACCACCTTCATTCTGACCAAACAATGAGAGATCTTGTGATAACACTGAATGTGTCTCGGAAGTGTCTGGCCTGAGTTTTCCAATTCAATTTAGTCTTAATGTTTCAAATATCGTCTGGCTTTTAAAGCTGCAATAGCAAATCTGCAAAACAAGCTAGCTTCTAAACACAAACACAGTTACAGAACTCTCACACCTCCCGTCGGCTATCATCTCTAGACCACGCCCCCCTGATACCAAAACCCGCATTGCCAGAGGAAACGCGATAGCGTTAAACACCAGTCGCCATTTTGGTCCAAACATCTTTTGTTGTCCGTGACTTCAAATGGTGTTTGTCTTTTAGGGACTCTGGTAGTTTGTCCTTGCAGATTTGCTGTTGTAGCTTTAAGATCACAATATAACATCTATTTCCTGTGTGTTGTACATATCGTATCAGAAAGACCTCTGGGTCGCTCCATCATCTTCAACAATCATGAAAACTGGTGTTAGTCCTCCCTGTCACCTCAGAAACCAACCAGGTGAGACAGTTTACCTGTGACTGTGAACTTTTCTGCCGTCATGGTGACTTCCTCCTCCTCTGCGGAGAACAGGAGATTCCTGCTGTCCCTGCTTCGCACCTCCAGCCTTCGACACTGAGCCACCACAGATTCAGGCCCTGCAAAAACAAAATGTGAACTAAACACAATAAAGCAGATAAATTAAACACCAGGCAACAACTCTACTGTAACCGAATGTTTTAGCATCGACTTTTTACCTATGCTAAGACCAATAGCTCATAATGTTAATAAGCAGGTCATTTGCTCACAGTGATCATCAATTATCACAATGACTTTAGTTCATTTGGACTGACTGACTGTTAAACTTGACAAGAATAATCTACTGACCTTTCATCAAGCAAAGGAGAGGAGGAAAATATGGCGGAAGAACTCTTTAATGGTGAATTTGGAACCATTTTCCCAAGATATTAAGAATTTATATCAACAGCGTTACTAATTTGACCTAATAAATTATCTATTTTGACCTAATAAATGAACTATTTATCTACGTAGGACGTTCCTCCGTCAGCAGCCAGGAAAAGACATTTTACCATGTACCAGATGATGACAAGCACCAGAGAAAACAATGGACATTTACCCACTGAGAGCTGACCAGTCAGCTGGCCTTGGCTGTTTCTAGCATTCAGAGTTACGTTCTTTTCCGACCGTAACACCAGCGAGCTGCCCTGCAGGAAAAACAGAAGGAAGGAAGCAAAACTCAGTGGGAAACAGAGCAAAATGTACTTAGATTAAGTTTACTTAACACAAGTCAAATCTTCAGCATCAAGTAGGCTTGTGTGAGAGGACACCCTTGGCCTTATTTGGATAGAAAACATTTTAAACATTCAAATTTTAAATCTTTTAAATCCCACTTAAACCCTTACAATATACCAGCCGGTTTAAAGCAAGACGTAGTCTACAGTGGAACGCTCTTGTAGACGTTGAAACATTGAAACATTTGTCAGGCGAATGAAGATGTGAGTTTTCCATCAGTGCCACATGTAGGCGTTTACTTTGTTCATCTGAAGACATCCCAGCTCCAGAAATGTTCTGGTTTTTTGGAAGTTTTGCATTTTGCAGATTTATGGCTTTTTGGCATTTTAAAACGGCACATTTGTGTGTGTCTGCGTATATACTGATCAGGACTTTTGGTTTAAAAGGAGTCATCACCTATAATACTGTGGATATCTACGTCCTATTATAGTCATTCAGACCATTAAAATAAATTGTATTGGAAAAATAAATGAAAAATGTGATTTTTTTGATCCTTTATTGTGAAGGGCATATTTTCTCAAGAGATCACACGCGATATTTCGGCTGTGTCGGACGCGCGCGGGACTGAGGAGCGCGTTGATTGGTGGAAGGAAGCAGGAAGCAGCTTCAGCGTCTCGCTCCAAAACAACAAAAGTTATAACTGAACCCGACCTGGCAGTGACCTACGGGATCTAACCGTGTATTTACGAGCCCGGGCCTCACCTCGTGCGTAATGGCGTCCTTGCTTGTTGTTGAGTTGGGACAAAGCAAGCTAACAGCCAGGCATCGGCTCTTATGCTGTTGTGAAGATGGAATACACAAACTGATCAGAGTTTTGTCTCCCATAACACGGATTATAACATGAGTCGTCAACGGTAAGACATAATTTATGCGTTTCACGTTATGAAATGAGCTTTGTTGTGCTGGTTTGTTCGCTGCTGGTTCATATTTGTTTATATTAGGCCGTTGTGTCGGCATATAGGCCAGAACTCAAGTTCTCGTTTTGGAGTGCGCGTGCTCGTGGGGTGCATGTGAGCTGGTTGAAGAAGGCAAGATTAAACAAACGCGTCAATGTTAAATATCAGCTTCTCAGCCAGTGAAAAACCATTAGGAAGCCATTATAGACATTTTTCAAGTGGAAAAGTGAAGATTTCAGGTGATGACTCCTTTAAAGTCAGACGTCTACAACTCTGCAACACAATCTGTGAGGGAACTACAAAGTCTTTTTACGACATGTTAGACATTAAAGCCATTCCCTCATAACCATTTACTTATGTGTACCTACAACCCTAGGAGGCTTGAAGTCACATTTGCATATCTAAAAAAATTGTATTACCTCTTTTTGTTCATTCTTAAGCAAAAAATATCAACAGGAAATTTTATTTTTGGGTTTTAGATGCTACTAAAGTGAACTTGTAGGCAGTACAGATCTAACACGATTTAAAAATCACAATAAATAAAAAATATGTTTCTACGAGGAGCTGAAAGCTCAGTAACTGAAAGGTGATTCTGTATTCTGGTTTCCAGGCAATGTGTCAAGGCTGTTTTGTGGATTTTGTCGTGGACATCTGCAGCTAGCAGAACACGTTTTAACACAAAAACAAACAAAAAAAAACCTGTCAGTGTTGTAGTGAAGGGCTAGCTGAAAACAGCTGCTATTTTATTTTAATCTCCAGAGACAGCCTGTTAGCATTTGGAAACAACAGAATAATGAGAATGTGATATCTGAAACTGTACAATTGAGAGTGAGCCAAGTCCTTCCTAAGCCAGAGAGAAGTGATTAATGCTTGTATAAAAATACCGATCATAGCAGCTTTAACACAGCTTTAATTAGACGGTATTTGTACAAAAGGTCATGTGAGTTCAACTTAATACAACATTAACTTGATATAAATCACACAGGAAGTAGTTGAAAAGAACACTTGAATAAACTGCCCAATGACCAGTTGACTATCAGCTGTTTCAACCAGAGCCTTGCTGTGTGGTGATGTAAGTGTAAAGATGCATATGTGAACATTAGAAACCAGAGTTTCTTGTGATTTGAGAGGTGCATCATTTAAGAATACAGTCACCACAACAGATACAAACATTAATGTCCTATTCACAATCAGCAGGATGTGGGAGGTTTCTGACTGACTGGCTAAATCTTATGGGAGTTCTAAGAATACAGTAGGCTTGACAATGTTTTTGAGAATGTTTAAAACCTCAGTAGCAAGGTCATAATGCTTGATCACTGTGAGTCCTAGATCGAGCGCTGTGGCAGTGAATTCATCACATGCAGCTGTTTAAGTAAGTAAGTAAGTAAGTAGGAAATGACATGAGTGTCGGCTCGGCCTGGTCCAGTCTGGTTGGGTCAGTCCGCCCCACACGGCCAGGTTTTGTTCACGCAACCTTCTCAGGAACACGGATGCCTCAGAGCATGTGGGCGGGGCAAAAGACACTCTGGTATCTGGACTCTGTGGTATCCTACTTAAATTAGTAAACAAAACAGATGGAAGCGAGACTGCCGAACACTGGCGCCACCAGTCCCCCTGACCACCACCAGCAAGCAAGGTGGGTCTTGCCCAAGGACACAACAGCAGAATTCTCTGGTGGGAGCCGGGATCAAACCTACAACCTACCTATTACGGGACAACCCACTCTACCTCCTGAGCTACTGCTGCCCAGTGTTGCTTTAGAAGATGCTGACATGAAGCACACAGCTTCCCACTGTCTCACTGCGCTGCGGTGCTGCCATGGGCCCCTCTCGCTCTACGGTGACTGGAGCGGCGATTCCGAGCTGCAGTCAGAGAAGATGTTCACCCCACTGCATCCAGACCATCGACATATATATTTATGGACTTATAATCGCCCATTGGGCTCGTAATATAAAATGATGCAAAATGGGAGGTTCCCATCACCGCCATTTTGGCCGTGTCACACGTCTCGTGATGCCCTGACAATCCATAAATGGGAAAAGAGGTGGAGCTGATGTAGGGGCAGTGAGGGTGGGCGATCGCTACTAGCTACACTGAGCTAAAATGTTTCAAAACTGGAAGAAACAAGATCGAGCCAGAGATTATACATGAACATCTAAATTAAAACCAATATCAAGGCTCCTTACGGTAGGCTTAACCTGAGATGCTAGAGGCCCGGAGAACAAACAAGACAATAACTCTCTAAAGTATTTAAAGAAGCACAGATTTTAATTTGTATTAGCTCCTAATACTCATGACATTTACAGACATCATGTGGTCAATTTATGCAAATACTTTGATTGTATCGCAGTCTTAGAATCCCATCTAACTGCCCCTTTGGGATGCTGATTATTAACCCGACTGTATAATTATTGCATCTCGGTGCAGTGCAGAACTTCGCAGAGGTCATATGGTTCGTTTTCATTCCCTCCTTGCTCCTTTCAAAGATCAAGGCACATCATGAACACGAGTTCACCAGAAAGCACAGGATCGTGAAGAAATTAGCGTTCTTGATTTATGGCATCGCTTTAAAGAGTTTGTAGGTCTTAAACTGTTTTCTTTAGGGACCACAACTGAGAAGTTCTCTCTCTCCCAAACACTTCCCTGAGATCACATGAAAGGATTTTTAGTCACTGTGCTTGTAACGGAAGGTCAAGTGTGGATCAAAGTGAAAGCGCATAAATGGAACGAGCAGGGGAGCGCCGAGCCCCCATCAGACTGAAAAATTACCGCGGCTGCAGGAAGGCAAAGGCTGCCTCACTGCATACAATGAATAACATCTCTGACAAAAAGCAAGAACCTGACTCGCTGCTTTTACAAGAGTTTCAAAGGAAGCCGTTCTTTATGTTAACACAGCTTTTTCTCTCTGGTAGGCAAGTTGGTCTAAAAATCAAAAAAAGATTAAAAGCACCGTTCAGGGATTTAACAGGAGGCCTAGCCGAAAATTAGCATAAACCTATTTAGATTGTGATCATTTGTTTTCAATTTGCATACTTCCACAACAAACAGAATTACTTATTTTGATTTAAATTCTTCATTTTAATATAAAATCTTGAAGTTTTTTTGCATGAAGACATTTCAGGATGTGTCCAAGCATAATTCCACGTCTGTTTTTTCTAATTAAAACATCTCTTTGACTGAAGAGTAATACTCAAGAGTAATTATCCAAATCAAAGCAGTTTTAGTATACTGGAAATGGCTGGAGCCCTGATGTAACGCCGCTCTTTGCTGTGTGAGCTGAGCGAGTCTAACAAGCAGAAGGTTTTAGCCGGCAGGTGTAAGACCCTGGAATAATGCTTACAATCATCTCTGACACTCATCAGATGCAAGCAGGTGAGATTGAGAGAGGAAGAAGTTTCACTCCAATAAAGTTACACCTGCATCTGCTGCTATTTATAGATCAGTCAGACTCCCCAGAGACAATAACGAGAGCTAGCAGTTTGATTAACCGTACCTGGACTTGGTGTTGCCTCACACACAGCTTCTCCAACAGATATGTTGGTTTTTCAATTAAAACAAAGATGCTTTTCTTTTCTGCTTAGTTTAAACTGTCTGCTTTTCTTGCAGAGTCATAAATATTCAAACATCAGTGCTCTCTAACAAAAAAAGAGCTTTGCTGCATTGTTTGTGAAGAAGACATTTTAGTAAAGCACCAAACTGTTTCAATTCAGTTCATTTCTATAGCGCCAAATCACGACAAGAGTCGTCTCAAGGCACTTCACAAAGTAAACAATCCAATACGGTTCAGTTCATTAAGCCAATCAGTAAGAAAGTTTCCTATTTATAAGGAACCCAGCAGATTGCATCGAGTCACTGACTAGCGTCAGTGTCTTTTCAACAATCCTCATACTAAGCAAGCATGTAGCGACAGTGGAGAGGAAAACTCCCTTTTAACAGGAAGAAACCTCCAGAGGATCCTGGCTCAGTATGAGCAGCCATCTCCCACGTCCAGAAACTACAAATTCCTTTGACCTCTGCAGGAAGATTTTTTATAGACATACAAGGTACATAAAAAAACTACTCAGAATTACTTTTATATCACAATATGTTTAAAAAGTCTTCAGGTGAATTCATGGCTTTTTAGTTCAGTTCCTTTTTGCAGCTTGTGTTAAGGGACTTTCACAAGATGCAATCAAGCAAAGGGGCAAATACTTTCTTTTACATGCTTAATGATTTTTATTTACATACGTCAATCTAAAAAATAAGAGCCAAAAAACTGACTAGACTGAGAAAATCTATCACAACTGTTCTTTGTTCAACAACATGTGCAAACAAGTATATCGTTAAATCTAGTGTGTGTTGATGACTTGTTTCAAACATTTCAATAATTTTTGGCCAGGCAGTGTATTCTCTTTTTTAAAAAGTCAAAAGACAACTTGTTGCACTCGAACAGAGCAAACATTGAGTTTTAACAGAGGAAGTTGGGAATAGCTGGCGTTGTACATTTATATCTGAGTACTTTGATTATTCCATAGAAAACTCGATAACTCAAATATTCGACAGCTACAGCCCTGCCCGTCACTTGCATGAGTAGAATTAAGAATCCCCACTAATCAACCAAAACAACACAGTAGAGATGTAATTTTTTAATTTTAAATTTGTTGCCAGTTACAGTTACTTTTTGCTAAAACAGGAGTATTTTCACCAGACTTCCATAGATTATCACATAAAATATCAGTAACGACACAAAGATTGTAACTACAGCTTAAAAACAATACATTTTTATGGTTTATCACTTTGTTCACATCTGTTTTTGATATAATCTTATTGAATTATGTGGTTTTAGTACTATAAAACATAAAAAAGGCTGTGTGTTTAATCCCTGATCTCTCTATGTTTGGTGTACGTCATCAGGTGATGCATACTGAGATTTTCATCCCACAAATATCTCTGGTGCTGATAGATAAGAGTCAAAGAAGTAACTGTGAAACAAGACAGCAAAAGTGTGTGCAGCTTGTAATGTTGCAGGAGTAAAATACTGGCTTTGCCCTCCATTCATCTTGGACAATTACTATGTTTTTTTGTGGTTAAATACCATTTGTCTCTTACTAGTGAACAAAAGTGGCAGTTCCGAGTTGTTTCTGGAAACTTGGACTCACTATTGAGCTACTTTTTCAATCAACTTCCCTCAAAATTCAAATTCAAGGGGAACCCCTCATTGTCAGCGCTGAAGATTGCTACGTCTAATCACTGATGGTCCAACAGAGAGGTTGATTTGTCTGGGAGCAGGAAACGTGGATCAACTTTTGTGTTAGAGCTGATAATCTACTAAACCTCAAAGAGGAGAACGTTTGAGGGAAGGAGAAGTTTAAGGAGGATTTATTGTAGACTGGAAACCAAGCAGTGAGGCTTTGGTCCCCATGTAATTGTTTGTAATCTCCTAAAGGTTGTATATGGCCAGAGAGGAGCAGAGAAGCAGCCCATTATCCATCTCCCAACAATAGGAGGTCCTGATGGAACGCTGTTGAAGACAGCAGGAAACGAGGAAGTGGATGAAGAGGAGAGAGGGAATAGACAGAAGGAAGACTAATCTCTCTAATCAAGGCACAAGCGTACTTCAAAGTGCTGTCTAGTTTGAGCCGGAGAGGAAAGTTGGCCTTTGTTGTTGATGAATTGATCAAAAATTCCTCGACACTCAAAGATCAATACTCAAAAGCCTTCTCCCAGACATCTCTTTGTGTATGGTTCAGTCAGCTGGTGCTTATTCGACGCTTGTGTGTGTCGGGGGGGTATTGATTTGGAGGAAACATGGTAAGATGAGTAAAGTAAGGAGAGGGACTCACTCTTCTGGACTGGATCTCGGTGGCGTACAGAGGCATCTGAAACTCACTGAGTCCCTCTAGGTGAAGCCCATCTTGGTTCAGCTGGAGTTTTCCCATCCCATCCTGAAACAGAATCAGTGATGTCGTGATTAGATTATTCATAAAAGCTACTGAAAACTGGATCTTTCTGGCTCTGAATTCCATTTAGATAAAACAGGCACTGCTGCCCGTCCACCAGCCTGTCTGCTGAGTGACAGGGGAGAAGTAGGACATGACATGGAGGCGACAAGGTTTTAGACACTCGGCGTGCCTCTGACAGGCTTCCTACAGTAGGAGGGAAGCGAGGGGGATGAGCAGCTGTGGATGTGATGAGATGATTTAAGGAAAGGACAGATTTAACTGGATTTACAGTCATTCAGATGGGCACCAGTTAACTTGATTGTTTCTAATATTGACAGTGATATTAGTAACAGCATGTTTCATTGGTAATTAGCAGCAACATTTTCAAAAACGAGATGTAGTGAAAAATTAGATCAGGGCTGCATAGCATATATAAATTGGTAAAAATCAGCAAAACCAACCTTTTTTTAACCAGTTAGAATCCTTGCTAATACATGCTTCATCATTCACCTGCTACTTGTAGGTTTAACACACCACTGCAATGGTGTATTATTAGCTTCCTGTTAGTGTTCTCATAACACACCAAGATCTGTGATAAACATGACAAAATATATCTACTGGATATTTTATCCATAGCAGGCAAGTTAGCAAAATATTGATGTGCAGTAAGATTTTATTTATTTACTAGGGGTGTGTATCGCCAAGAATCTGGCGATACGATACGTATCACAATACAGGAGAGATGATACGATATACTGCAATACTAGAAGTCAGACGATATTTGCAAATTTTTAAGCAAAAGTGGGTGACTCCATGAATGCTGATTTCCTCTGTGACATAAAAGAGACTGGCTTTTTCTGACCCTATTGTTTTCCTGTCCATTTTCTCTTGGCGGTTAATGTAGGTGATAGGGGTTGAAGACATTTTAAAAGGAACACTTGTGTCCCTAGTGTCCGTTAGTGAAACCAAAAGTGAAACTTATCTCCTTGCTGTGCGTTCATCTTTTTAGTCTTTTTTATTTAACTGTTGAAATGTCTCCTCAGCCTTCATTAGTTTCTACGGGAGTTATTCATCACTAAATCAAACAAATCAGCTGTGTTCATGATCTAAAATATGCAGGAAACATGCTGGAAGCAGACTACAGCGCCAGGCACATTAGCCCCATTTTACTACGTCCAACAGGGAGCGGCCTGGCGCTCTGAAGTTGCAAGTGTGGTATTCTGGCCACAGAGGGCGGTGGGGGTCTGAGTGACATTTCATTAACCCTGTAAAGGGTCATTTTAGCACATACTGGCTCAAGAAAATAATTTAAGTATGTATAAGAGTATAAGTATAAGAATATGAAAAAGTTGCATAGCATGGTTTTAATGTTCAGCAAGCACATGCAAGCCATGCATGTGAGTGACCGATCTAATTTAAAAAAAGTATTATACAGTTTCTCAGTGAAAAAGATCTTTAAAGGGGACCTAGAATGTAAACAACATTTTCCTTGTTGTTGTTGAATAAGACAGCTTGGTTGGTCAACAGTAGCATGCCAAAAAGTCAAAGCCGTGTTTGACCTACTTTTTATGTAAATTAGAAAGTTGAAAAAGGTGAGAGAAAACCTCCTGTTCTGAGAAAGCCTTCCTTAACACGTCATAAGGGGGAGCCACGCCTCCTCAAACCTGCATGTGTCTGAGGCCTTCTGGGGAAACCAACCAATCAGCATGTCCTGGCCGAGTGGGCGGGGTCAACAGCTCTTTTCACTGAAGGCCTGAGTAAGGGGGTTTAGAATGGCCTGTATCAGGGCTCATGGGACAGATGAAAGCCCCAAAAAAATTTTTATGCTTTTTGGAGGCTCAAAGCTCTGTTTTAGATTGTTGATTAATTGCATTCTAGGACACCTTTAATGTGTGCAAAAACAGTGCCAGAAATGCTATTTTTTAAAGTTTGTTAGAAACTTTATTTGGTATATTTTGCTCTGAAGCATTTAAATTTGTTTGAGTGGTGAATACGGTATGATGCTTACCTGCTAAAAAATAAAAATAAAAAACAACATTTCTGATTTACTCAGAAGAAGCTAGTTTTTAGTGGTAACCTCATACTAGCCTTGTGCATGAAAACGTGTCCATCCAGTCACTGAGGTTTTTGTGTGACTTCTCCCACATAGTGATGGAGACAAAAATCAGTTTCTCTCTGCTCTCTGACAGAATATAAAAACCATTAAAAGTACAAGATAGCAAACACTGTATGAGATGAAGCGTGATACAGTTATTTAATGTCCTGGTTTTACCTCACGCCAATTCTGAAGATTCAGAACCGAAAGACAGGATTAAGTCTAAGCATGGCACAATTAGAAAAACAAGAGTGGCGTGAGGACATCTTTTGTGTGGACGTGTATGGGGAGAGATCGGCCCTGAGGGACGTGTTGACAGAGTGCATTGAGCCAGCAGCACAAATGGATGGAGATAGTGGAATGCAGAGGCAGTGCAGCAGCGGGGAGAGCTCCATCATACATGAGAGCAGGGGAATGGGGACAGACAGGAGAACAAAATCAAAGGAGCTGCAGGAGGAGGGTGTGGGCAGAGTGGACGTCTTTGTATGTCAGCAGACAGATGCTACAGTCACTAGCGAGCTTACGGGGAGGTGAAGAAGTGGTTCTGAAATGTCCAGTGGGAGGTGGGAGCAAAAGTAGGGCGTTAAACAGAAAGGCAATGTTTAGGTAGAAAAGTATCAGCTAGCAGTTTTTATAATGTTAGCTTTGAAAAGAAAAGTTTACCACAAAGATCCTGCTGTCCTGGTGCTGCAGATGCATACGATACTCAAGTGTTGCTACGGGGTAACAGCTTAACATGTATGGTATGGTTTCTTTTTGTCCTTACAGTTTTCAGAGGCTATTTTATAACCTGACAAGCTTCTTAGACTTCACCCTGATAAAAACAGAAAGTTGTTTTTAAATTCCTTATTTAATTTTTTTGCCATTTCCTAGGAGATCTGGAACAGTGAAGTGCAATTTCTGAAACCCTGATAAGGTCTTTTACTCATGGCACAGATTGATGGAAGGAGTCAGCAATAGTCAGGGGACCCCTTCGCCACAGAAAAGGAGACTGTTGCCGTTGGGAGAATGGTGACAAAATGGTAAATTGTGTGCATTGTTACTGAAAATGTCACCAGCGCTTGCAGCACTCGCTGGTTCTGATTTTATTTTAGAATAACACATTCTGCTTGTGTGTACCAAGGCTTTCTCAAACTCCAAGGAAACGAAGATTGGTCAAAACCTGGAGCATCATATGCATCTGGATTCAAACTGGATTTCAGTCTAACAGGCTTAAGATTCGAGACTTGCTGAAGTACAAACTGAGCATCAAAATAAGGGAGCAATGAGACTGAAGTGACTTTAAACACGACATGGTTGTTGGTGCTACTAGACGGGCTGGTCTGAGTATTTCAGAAACTGCTGAGAGTTTCACACATCTACGGTTTACACAGAATGGTGTGAAAAAGAGAAAATATCCAGTAAGAATCTTAGATCAGCTCACACTGGCTTCTAGAACATGACAGCGAGTTCACTGAACTCCAACGACCTCCACAGTCACCAGATTTTGATGTCTCTATGACTGCCTGAAGCTAGAAACCGTGTACAGCCGTGTTCAGTAACTCAATAGGCAAGTCTGGATGTTCCCATTACATCCTGGAACGTTACACATGTGCTTCGACATGCAGTTTTCTTTCATCCAACAAGGACCATAGCAGTAGCTCAAGCTAGCGTTGTACTGCAGTTAACATTACCAGCAACAATGTTTATATATTTCCTACGTTGTGTTTCTAAGCTTAAGACGTGCTGAACCAGCGTTTCTCAGACTGAACCGTTTCTCTGGTATCAGACACCCAGAGCTATTCAACATAGGGCTGGGCAAAATGGCCTAAAATCAATGTCACGGTATACTGAGGAGTTCACCTCGATAACAATAAATGGATGATAACTATGTGTATGCACAAAAGTTGTCCACTAGATGGGGCTGTAACGTGTATTACGTTGAGTCATGATGTCATGTGACTCGAGGTGGTACAGCTTCTTAAAGGGACATGAACGTCACCAACCTACAATACGAATGTATAAACATGGGAAAATTATATCGATTAGAGTCAGAAATTTTGATAAATTTTCAATTTATCGCCCCGCCCTAATTCAACAACAACAAAGTAAACGTCGTTTTAAATTCCAGGACACCAAACTTTCCTTCATCTAACTGGCAGCCAGATGTCACCACTACTTTGCTCTAATGCCTTTATTTCTTTCGTTACACATGGTTCTTGTTGAGTTGACTCTGGTTGACTTTAGAGAACGAGCTGAACTCACCACTGAAAAATTCATGACCTTTATGATCCAGACGGTGAGGGCCAGGTTCACGATCATGGTGACAAAGAGCAGCAGCAGGAAGAAATAGATGCACCTCTTCCTCCAGCCACTCAGACCCACTGGGTAGACGGCATCACAGCCGGGCCGCTGCAGGTGCAGGGAGTGAGACGCGAGGATAAACTGCTCCTGGGTGATCTGGAGAACACACACATGCATACACACACAGAAACCTTTATGTTAGCTGGCTGTCAGAGATACAGTCACTCTTCACAGAGGCAATCACATGTTGTAAGCGTTATTACCCTGCAAGCATCACCAAAACGACTCCACGCTGACGTATCGCCGCGATTTACTTAGGTGGTGCCATTTCATGAAAATTATTAGGAAGTGCAGCGCTGCAATAGCCTGAAATATCCATTGTTGGTAATTAAATGGAGGGAGAAGGGAATCATTTCTCAGCTGCTGTCTTAGCTTTGAACTGCCGTGACAGAAATTCTAACATACATCATTACAGCAAGTTAAAAGTAATTCTGAGTATTTATGTTTCAAATTTGGTGCCTTGAGCGGAACAGCCTGTCAAGTGATTACAGGTTAGTCGTGGGACTATTTGGCTTTGAAGTAGAATACAAAGCTTTTACAAATCGATAATTATTCATCTACAACCAAAATCGGACACTAAAGTGCTAATTAAAGTGATTAATGAAAGTTACAGTCTAGTAAACAAGGTCTTTGACCTTTCTGATTGTATTTCTGTTCCGTCCAGAGAAGCCATTAGTATGGCTTTAATAACCTGCCACAGCTTTGTTTTCTGTGCTAATTACTTGTTGACATTTTGTCATCTCAGAGCTTTAAAAACCAAAGTTACCACAAGCGACAGCTTCCTTCGGCTGACTTGTTTACTTTTCTTCTCGGGCTGAATTATAATTAGAATGTTCCTGCCAATCACAGAAAAATAGACGGTAAAGACGGTTTTTAAAGTAAAACGTGACAAAAATGGGCGACGTAGAAAAAAGACGCAGGAAAAGTTCAACAAATGAACAGTTTTTTGAATTTTGTGACTTCAAAGTTCATTTGAAGGCAGCAAAAGGAAAAAATGAAACCGGATTTGATATTACAGAAGCTGTAAGTCCATCAAGGGAGGCTGTCCAAGCGAGGACGAGCATTTTCTGTTCTCTGGCAGATCGTGACTGTAGGCTGAGAGTGTGAAAATCCCAATCACAGGATGTAAGGTTGGTTGAACTCTAAACTTGTCCAGATAGCTGCTGTTAGGGTGAATTTATACCAGCTCAGCCATTTTACTCACACAGATGTTTGAGTCATGACTAAATGTCCGGCAGCAGCAGCAGAATGTTTTATTAAGCTAAGAGATTTTTTTAAGCGCCTCATACAGGCACATGGGCTACTATTAATTTATCACCCTGTGAAAAATCCTTTTGAGTGCTGACACAAACATCCATAATTGACACACCTGTGCACAGCTTCCCCCCCTCAAGGGAATCCTGGACGTCTAACTCATGCATAATTTCAGAGTCATGCCCTGACTGCTTTATTCACACTCAGCATGTCATTAGCATTGGACACTGATGGCAGGCATCATTAGAATATGCGTTTTCTGACAGGACCTCATTAGTTGTGTGTTGGAGGAAGGAAAGACTTTCAAGCTCTGAAACTTAAGAAATCTACAAAGAAAAGCCAAGCTAGCTGATGTAAGGTGTATGATGTAAGACGGACATCTTGTGGTCAAATTTGGGTACTGCAGCCCATGTTTCTAAACAAACAAGTGACTCTCCCCGCTCCAGAGGGTGAGTTTCATGGCTGTTGCCAGTTACGAATCAGCAGCAGAAGACTCTAGATGAAGACGAGGCATACACAGTGAGTTGATAAGTAAATAAATACATTTTACTGGAATATTGAGTCGGTTATTGAAAAAGTAGCTTCAGATATTTTTAGAGCTGACTTTTTTTTTTCTAATTCACCGTTAGCGTGGTTCTCAAAGCCCGAACTGATGGCCGTCTTAGCGGAAACGAGGCATCGCATCTCCATCCATATATACCATTCTTCAGCTTAGCTAGAGTCGTGTTCTGGAGGAGGCAGCCTAAGCAGCGAGACTTCCCTCTGCCCAGCCACTTGGGACAGCTCCTCCAGGGAATACCTAAGGCATTCCCAGGACAGGCAAGAGACAAAGTCCCTCCTCGCTCTGCATCTCGGTAAACAAATAAAATCGGATACCAAACATTTTGGTGTGTGGAGACTAGTAATGCACGGTATGGCCAGTATAAATTTAGCCACCAGTAAAGATTTTGACTCTACCGTCCAACTGTGACTGTGCATGAATTTTGTCAAGCTGCATCAACTTTGGACAACAGCAGCTTCAGCATGGTGCCGGCGGATGAAGACGTGCTCGTAAAGATGGGGCAACGTTGGTTCTATGGACCTGGTTTGGGTTTAAGGAGTTGATGTTGAGCAGAAAATCATCCTCAGTAAAATATTCCAGGCAAAGGTAAAGTCTTATCTGTGTCAATAGTTCATTAATTCCCTTAAATGTTGTTTGTTTTTTTTAACACACAGGCTTCCAAATTTTTAAGTTACCGCACGTGCTTCAAAACGGTAAATGGCCTGTATTTGTATAGCGCCTTCTTAGGGTTCTACAACCCCCCAAGGTGCTTCACAACACAATCAGTCATCCCGCTGGTGGGGATGAGCTACAGTGTAGCTACAGCTGCCCTGGGGCGCACTGATGGAGGCGAGGCTACCGAGCACTGGTGCCACCAGTCCCTCCGACCACCACCAGCAGCAGCAGGCAAGGCGGGTTAAGTGTCTTGCCCAAGGACACACAGCAGCATTCTCTGGCGGTAGCCGGGACCGAACCTGCAACCTTCCGATTACTGGACAACCCGCTCTACCTCCTGAGGTACTGCTGCCCCTAAAAATATATCATGATATAGATTTTTCACTCATTGCTAGTGGAGACTTGACAGGTGCTAATGTGAAAAGTCCCCTTTTGTGACATCACAATGTCCCTTTTCCTAAACCAAACACTGACAGAAAACAGACGGTCAAGTTTTTTTCACGTTTGGAGTCACAGGCAGCAGAGACCCACGTGGCAGCACAAAAAGATGCAAAAAGCCAGGTTTGCATATGTCCCATTTAAAACAGTCACAATATTGTCTCCATCCTGTTTATGTTGATGTACACAGACGTATTAAAGCACCGGTACGTCTGTTCTAAAAGTCAGGATGGAGAATAACAGTCTGTGAGAGTATTGTGCTGTTGCAACAAATCAATAACTCTTGCAAGGGTGAGTAGTTGATGAATTCTAGTCATTACGAAACCACCGACACACAGGCTGATTTTGGAAAAATGTAGCAGAAAGCGTGGTGTAGTGATTTAACGTGGGTGCCAGAAATAGGAGAAAAAAACCTCTGGGCTGTCTGTGATTTTATGAAAACAGATGTGTTTTTCCAGGTGTTCCTGAACTGTAAAATCTAGAGGAATTTTAGGATAATTCCATTCAACATAATGAATCAACGCAATAACAACTGTCACTGTAATATATTTCTAAGCAAAATAATTTGTGGCAAAAATAGTAATTAAAAACAGGTGGGAGATGCAGCTCTGGGTTTTTCTGCACAGAAAATATAAATATGGCCATGAGTAACATACTACATATGTACAAACTAGCGTATGCACCATGATGCTACTAACATATTAAATATTGTTTTTAATTGTTTAGGGTTTTTTTATTGATTTTTTTTCTGTGCATCAAACCATTATGGTTTAAGCGATCAACTCAAAAACTGAAGGAAACTATCAGAAGGGTAATGGAAGCAGTAAATTTCTCAAAAATATAAAAAAGTACTTATACAAAAATCTTTATTTTAATATTTAATATGAATATATTAGCCTCTAAAAGATGCAATTCACTGTTAATTTGTGATCTGAGAGCAACATAAACAGGCTCAGCTTACAAAAAAATAATCGAGTATCATTAGCGTGACAAAAAACATCGGAAAGTTCAGAGACTGACAACCACGTGTGGAAGAATTGTTCACATAGTGACTCTACAGACAAAGGAAATCTAAGTATAAAAATTGTCAGCTAAATATCTTTTTAAATCAACGATACAGCACGTTACTCTGGTTTGGCGTCTGAGCTTTTGTTTAACGCCAGGACATACACCGTAGGTTCTCATGTTGTGTTTTAATACTCCATAATATGAATGCCAATTAAAAGCTAAAAATAAAACCCGAGTTTAGCTGAGAAGCACCAGTCAGCTGCTCTTTATTGGATGATGAAATGCTGTTTGTGTCTGAAGAATGATCTGATTTAACCAATTTTAAAAACAACAACAAGCCCTGAGGAAAAGGAGGGGAGTTGAGTTGATTTTCTCACGACAGCAGCTGTAAGGGAAATAACAATTGGCAGCGGAGAGCAGTGCTGTAATCCTTGCTCTCCTGGGGACTAGTTGGAGACATAAGCAAAATTAGACTATATGCTACTTATTGAAATTACAGATACAATTTATGTGAATTTTCTTGTCACAATTTAGCCACAAAGTGTTTTACTTACGTCTTAATTTGTTTGCAACTTAGTTTAAAATGTCAGATTCTCTTTTTCCCTCTCCAACATCTTGGTATCTGCACCACTTTTGCATTAGATGATTACACTGCAAAACATCCGTGTTGCAACAGTCAGCTGATCTCTGCAAAATCATGTTGCAAAACCAGCCTCATAAAGCAGACCCAGAGTCCATCTCAACAGCAGGGATAATAACACAGGCGATTCCTGCCTCTCCTAGACTCCATCCACTCTTTAAGTGGCCGTTTCCATGGCTGAACACTTTAGGTCACATTTGGAAGTGGTGGCAGATGTCTCACAAATAAATGCTGTGACTTGGCAGCGAGTACCAATGATCCACATCACCGGTCTAGAAATGTCAGCGATTCCAATTTAACCAGCGCTACAGCCGAGGGACAGAAGTGTTACAATAGGCACCGGCACAAAGACGGTCAGTGTGGTGTCACAAAAGTTAGTTTCCCACTCACAACTTTCCACATTGTTGGGAAACTGTCTCACGTCCACGCTGGACAGTAAAGCCGAACCGCTGGACAAGTGAGAGACTCACAATCCGTCATAAACAAGGAAAGAAAGTTTAAAAATATGTTTTAGCCCATGGCACTGCAGAGTAGGGTCAGATAACTTTTCAATGTAAAATTGTTAAGGGAAACTTGAACACATGTAACTTATAATGGTGACCCACCTCTCCTGATCTTCTTATCACATGTACTGAACTGATTGTGAACCACAGAAAACTACTCAAACTAAAAGTATTGATAATGAATTAAATTAAGTACATAACACTTTGTGCCAGTGCTTCAAAGATTAGTCGATTAGCACGTGCAATGCAAAATCTGCAAGGTATAGGCAACATGATGGAGATGCACGAGCATCTTAAAGCCCACTGCAGTTGCAGTTGAATTTAAATGTATTTTTACATTCACTAATAATATCTGCCTAATAAATACTCTAACTTTATTTAGGTGTCTGACTTTAACACTGAGAAGTGCACAAACAGTGCAGTTAGTTAAATTCAGAGTTCAAAAATTGATTCAGCTTCAGAAATCTGTGCATCAAGTGATGTTATTAGGTAGCCTGGCAAGCCATCCTATATATGTGAATATATAGTCTGGCCACGAACCATTGACGGCTCTCAGTCGTGAGGCGGGATCAACGGTTGTCTTTCAAACTGCCTGCACGCAATTGGATAGCGCTAGGACCAATCAGAGTAACGAACAATGTGACGTAATCACAGCGACGGAAAAGAGGGAGGCAGCAATGGCGTCTAACATCAATGATTTCTGTCGTTTTTGTATAAAAAACATGTGAATATCAGGTGTACTGGGACATTGCACTACTTTGTTTTGTTACGCACGTTGGAGTCTAAATAATCCAATGTTGATGACAAAGCCGTTTCAAACGAACGTGGTTCCTGCGCCGCCGCCATGTTGTTTGTGTTCGCGGTCGCAGCTCTGACGTCATCGTTTAGTCCCGCTCTGGGATTGGCCCACAATATAGAGCGCTGTGATTGGCCCAACCAAAACTATAGCGAGCTGTGATTGGACAGCCACAGCAGCGGATCGGGCTGCGAGGGTTCCAATGAAGCGTGCCTAGACCAAACTTTGCAAAGCAAGAATTTGGTTTAGTTCACTAGGCTATTAGTGACATTTTAGCATGAAAATAAGGTGGAAAATGTCTGGATATCTGCCATGAAAATCAGCCCTTAAAAATCAGCAGTACATATCAGCCATTGGCTGACCATGTCTCCTAGGTATCGGCAATAGAAAAACCAATATCGGTCGACCTCTAACTTAAAGCCTAATGATGTCATAACTTTCATGACCATTGTTTGTATTTTTATGTTTTACCCAATTGGGACTAATACTCATGACTAAAAACTACAACATTTAGCTTGAATAACATAAATTATTCATGCAACAACATTAACACACAAATAAAGTAAAACCTTTCAAATTCACGCTTGAGCAATTTTCTAACACCATGTGCAAAATGAAAATGTCTAAATATTAAAACGCCTGCAAAGACATAATCAATAAACATTTATCAAGAAGCATGTCAGCAGATTAAAATGTGCAGGTCTACTCAGTGCTTATTGCAATGTACTTTCTATTAATAGAAACTAAACTCCTACACAGTTGCGTCTCCGAGGCATAACAACATGCACCGAAAACACCGTTGATTTTGCTGCACAGTCATGTTTATCTTTGGAGACCTCATCAATCCCCTTTAAGTTTGTGCTGAGATCTGACTTTGCTTTTTGCTCCAGAGGTCTTTAGGAGCGTTAACTACAGACCTTGCAGCTGGATTGGTCTAAAAGACACCAGCAGTTACCCAGCAGTCCCTTCACACTGCCGGCGCGCCTCATCTTCATCAATTATCAGAGGGTTGATATTACTCTTGCTGCTTTGATCAAACAATGACAGCGAAACACAACTGAGGCAACATCTAATGAAAGAAAATTAGACAGTATTAATGTTTGATGATGTTAATCAGCAGATCAGCGGGTTTATTTGGAGTCCCACGAGACAGCGTCAGCTGGAGGAAAAAAACACACTAATGACTGTGAATCTTAGACCCATCCATCATGAATATGAACGCTGAAAACAGATGGACAGAGTCGAGACGTAAAGTATGAAAACACAGGTCCTGTGGGATTTTTATTTTGACAGAACTTCCAATCAAAAAGACCTGACTGCACAGCTGAAACTGGGAAAGACAATTAAGCAGCTTGGCGTGCTGATGTTTCACATTGTGTTGATGCGGGAGACAGCGCTGCTGTCGATACTCGTTCCTTTTACGAGGAATCCAATTTTTGCGACTTCATCGCCGACGGTGCTACAATAACAGTGGAGTTTGTCACAATAGCTTCGTTGTTAGAGTGCCCTTTCTGGGTGGACGGGTGACTGGTGGATGGACAGACACATGGCTGTGCACTTCTTTAAACTTAAAGCAACTCAACTATAAGGAGCATCAGAGATTAATGACCCTAAAAGATGAGCTCCAACAAAAGGTTGCAGCTGTTCAACTACAACCCAAAAAAAAAACACTAAAAACAAAACATCACCAGCTTTATGAAGGATTTTCCTGCTATGGATACCTCTGCTTTTGATTGCACCTTTTTCAAAATGTAAAAACAAATAAGTATTTCTCTACAAATTAAAAATGCGCTGAACAATAGATCAAAATGTAAAAAAAGCTAGTTAGGCAAGCTACTTTTAAAAATCCACAATGCAAGAATACAAGAATGTGCAATGTTACATTTTTGATCCAATGTTATCGTTGTTGTGTCATAATGCCTAATGTAACACACCTACGTAACCATATAACAATTTAGTATGCTAGCTAATAAAGTGTGCCGTTTTTAGGGTAAAGAATTATGCAGTTTTTCTTGTTTATACTTAACAGCAAAATCACGCCTCCCTGGTGAGGTTTTCCGGGCACGTCCAACCGGGAGGAGACCTAAAGGAAGACCCAGGACACGCTTGAGGGACTATGTTTCTCGTCTGACTTGGGAACATCTTGGGATTCCCCGGAGGAGCTGGCCCAAGTGGCTGGGGAGAAGGAAGTCTGGGCCTCTCTGCTTAGGCAGCTGCCCCCACGACCCAACTCCAGATAAGCAGAAGAGAATGAATGGATGGATGGAAATCACAGCAGCTCAGTGCCACCAACAATCTGGGAAATTCCCATGAACCGCAGGTTGAAAATTCCATCACTTCTTGTTCAACTGTTCCAGCTGAGAATGTGCAATTCATGCACATAAAGAGGTATGCATGGGGGGATTATGAGCCAATCATTAAGAACGGGGCATTCAAAATGATTGGATGAGGATTTTCCAGGATTGTACACTTCAGGGGCAATTA
This sequence comes from Aphyosemion australe, assembly GCA_006937985.1. Lineage (NCBI taxonomy): Eukaryota > Metazoa > Chordata > Actinopteri > Cyprinodontiformes > Nothobranchiidae > Aphyosemion > Aphyosemion australe. Next base: position 277,886 of record SSNS01000127.1, read on the forward strand.
CAATCAGTCATTCTTTTGACAAAACTTTGAATTTATTGGTTGCCATCGGTATGTGAATATGGCAAAAAAAAAAAATGCTCCATTAAAAAAAAAAAATCATCCACTCAACTTTTGGAAAGAGTAAAACTATAAATATATTTTTATATATGCAACAGCATGTTTTCAGCATGTTTTCCTAGCCTTGAACAAAGGCATAGCTGTTGACGTCTTGAGTAATAAAACCACGAGCTGGAAAATCTGGGCTGCTTGCCGCTCTGACAGTTCCCTCCTCTGTGATGATGACAAGGGGAGGACAGGATGATATACCGCTGATGTAAACAGACAAACACTTCCTCTCAATAAACCCTCCTCATTAATACCTTACTCATCCCAAGACAGCCAAGAGGGTCTTTTTTTTTTTTTGGACATCATCCATAGGGGTCATTTGCATTCATCGGTGGAATTCACAGCGGAAGACTGTCAACAAAAGTCAGAGTAGATCACATTTAGATTCGCTCTGACACTTTCAAGGATGCAACAAAACACACGGCTCATAAAGCAAGGCAAATTAGCCACAGGGACACACTGGCAGACTTGCCAGTAATAAGTGAAGTGTTAGATCAGCTCAGAGGCAGGGTGATTTCTTGACTGGATGAGCAGACTCACTAAGCCAGGAGATGTGTGTGTGTGCTGAGGATGGACCTGGGAGCACAGTCAGACTCAGGCTCTCTGCTTTCTTTACCTTTTCCTTTGAGCTGCAGCAAGATGCACATACTGTACCCAGAGGTTACTGATCCCTCACTAGACTGGAATGATAATGAGAAGGAGTGCAGGGAGAATATTCATAGGCTGTCACTTTTATTTGGGTTTTTCAAGAGAGTGAGATATCCTCCAGGAGAGGTAGATGTAGCTCTAGGTAGGCTGCTAATCAGATTTTCTCCTTTAGAGATGAAAGGAAAAGAACATTTATACGTTGTTAAGCTACATTTACATCAGCACTCAAGCTGAGAGTGCACCTGTTGCGGAAGATTGATGGATAACTTTGGAATAAATACAGAAAACACTTTAAATGAGTTTCTGCAACAAACACACGAACGCTTACATCAATAAAATGAGTCATTTTCAATTTTAAAAATGTCCTTTTTTATCTTCTTACCTTGAGAGTTTCAATGTCGAGAGTTGCAGACTGCTCCATTTTACGTCCTCATGAGTCCTTCACATATTTCCACTAAGTAGGCACGAGATTAAATATACGCACGAGCGGTCACTTCCGTCTCCAAACAGCACTTTTCTCCCTCATTGTCTAATAAAAAAGCTCAAATGTGTAATTAAATTGGGTATTTTTATGTTCTTATTTATTAAAAACATATCTGAAGTGTGACATGAGCGGACACTCGTGTTTAATGAGCTGCAGGTACGCGAGCTCAGGTGAGGAACGTCCTCACTTTCCTGCGGTCCGCTCCTCTTCAAAAACTCGGCCGAATAAAGTTGACGTAATCACGCACAGCACTTCCGGTATACATTTTCAAAATAAATCATAATTTATACGTCGATATTTGTTGTTAAAATTAGATCGTCTATAGTACAAAATACATACCTACGCAATTCGTTTCTTAAATTATATTTAATTAAATGATAATTTTATTCCTAGCCATTTTAGCAACATTTTACATGGTGCCTGCCTGGGTGATTATTTTGTGCAAATGACAAACATCAAAGACAGTTTTTGTAGAATACATTTCTTTGAATGTCTTTGTTATGTTCTTTCCGTGTTGCTTTATATCCATTGTTTTTGTGTTCTTGATAACACACAGAGTAGCAAAGACTCCGAGGAAGGCGCCAGATGAGCGCCGAACCTGTCAGGTAAATAAACAAACTTTGCTACTCTGTGTATTCTCAAGAACATAAAAACAATACTTACATTTCTTTGTTTTGAATGACCGCTGTAGAGTGACAGGGTTTTTGATTTATTAGATAGGCTACTGAAGATTTTTTTTATTTTTCCTCCTGATCATGAATCACAAGATCTAAATTAGCTATGTGCAGCTCAAAAATGCTTTCATTTTGGTAAATCGAATATAACTAGTTTATTTGTAGTTTGTACAGGTTCCATTTCTGTACTGAGACATGACCAAATGACGAGAATTGACACAAGTAACTTTATTGTGAAAAAATTCCCTACGTTTATCCGGTGTTGTCATCAAGAATGTTTCACTTAACTAAAGAGGGATTCCACTTTGCATTGACTGTTTAACATTTAGCATAAGAGCCCATCAGAATCAAAATCAACCGAGATAATATGCAATAAAAACATACACGTTCATGGTGGAATCTTCACGTTTTATGTTTATTTTTCTTTCTTTCATTATATACATTTTACTCTTTAAATGCAGTCACGATGTAATCTATTTTTATATGTTGGGTATTGTTGCACTCTGCAGGAGGCTCAGGCACAATGCAGCAAAAGATTCAGCCCAGCTACATGTAAAATAACTACGTACAGAAAAAAAATTCTGGGAAGGTAAAAATATATATATATAGGTACATAAATATTAATATTAATTTATTTGATTTAGATTTTTGTACAATAGTTTAAAATTCTGAAGGCAAACTTGAGCTAAAAATGTTAGAATAGCAAAATTAATGTAATTTTTTAATCCTCTAAAATGTAAACATGCTTTTATTTATTTTACAAAGTCAAGTAAGATAAATAATAATAATAATAATAATAATAATAATAATAATAATAATAATAATAATAATAATAATAATAATAATAATTGTCAATGGGCAGAGTCGTAAATCATGGTCTCTCATAGTGTTACCTTTACAGCTTTATACATTTTAAATATTGCACACAAAAAAGACCCAAACTGGAGATAAAGTGAAACTTGAACTCAAAATGTATTATTTGTATGTGTTATTTTTCTTATTATTATTATTATTGTTGTTGTTGTTTTTTCATATATACTGTATAATGCGCAGAAACTTCAGACTTCAGTATGTGGTTTGTTGCTAAATCTCTCAAATAACGCTAGAGGGCAGCATCGTAACATTTAAAATCATCCTGGAGCTAAACCTCTGCAGGATTAATAATCAACTGTCGAGCAATTCATTTGCCGTCGAAAGGATGTCCGATCCCAAGCAAACTACACAGAAAAGGTAAAACAAGTATTTTTCTTAATCTGTTGTGCTTCTTTCTGAACACAAGTCGTTTTCAGAAAGATAAAATGTAATTTCATTCTGAAAAAACAAGTAAAATCACAAATAATAACTGTTATGCTGATTGGTAAGAGACGCCTAAGGGACAATCCCATTATTATGAGGTTATCATAACATTCCTTTTGCATTTACGATGCCTTTTATTTCAAATTTCTGTAAAAATCTATTTGTGTTGCAGTGTTAAAATCGCAGCTGGAGCTGTTGTGTGTGCTGGGAGTGAAATAAGAGGAGATGTAACTATTGGTGAGGCTTTTATTGTCACATTTATTACTGTTTGTATAGAAATGAGTGATATTCTTCCTGTTATCATAGGTGCTAGAACAGTGGTCCACCCCAAAGCTCGGATCATAGCAGAGGCAGGGCCCATCATTATTGGGGAGGGTAATCTGATAGAGGAGCAGACTCTGATTATTAACAGGTAGGTGTTTAGTTGAAGCAAACTGTATTTTCAAGCATCTTGTTGATCATGTTTCCTGTGTTGATTACAGCTTTCCTGACAATCTGCCAAACACAGAGAGAGCTGAGTCTAAGATAATGATCATTGGGGCCAACAATGTGTTTGAAGTTGGATGTGGTAATATTGTTTAAAAAGTTATTTTATCACATTTTACAGCCTTTGTCACATATATTTGCCATCACATTATTAATCCACCAGGGGGCGCCACACCTTGAGATTTGAGCCTTTATTTGGTATGAAATTTCTCATGGCAATTTTGAATTTGTTGGACCTCATATAAAAAGACAAACATTGTTGTTGTTGTTGTTTTTTAATACAAAATCTATAACATAATATAATATAATATATATTTAAAAATAAATATAAGTATTATTCATTAATTCTAAATATTAAGAACAGGTCAGAGTTGCACAGAAGCCAACATCCTGCTAGTTTTCTGTGCGTTTTAATTGTTTTAGTTTGCTACTTTGTTTATTACAATCTTTTATTCTGTCACAGTGTCTCGGGCTTTGAAAATCGGAGACAATAATGTAATTGAGTCCAAGGGTGAGTGTTAATGACAAAGTTGTTTGTGTATGTGTTTGTACTTTTATTTTGTTAGTTTCTTTAAAATGTTTAGTCTGCCATGAGCTCCAGAACTTTTGAAGTGTGTTTTTCTGAGAAAAGAACATGAGGAATGATCATCTTACCTGTTGCAGATGGCTCTTTGAATGACCTCAGTTTGGAGAAGCAGAGATTTGACCGATGAGCTCATGGTTAAGCCAAGTGAGGCCGTCTACAAAGTGTTTCTGCTGCTATAAAACAACTCCAACCTCAAAAATTTCACAGCAGTTCATGCAATTGTTACTTTATACATTTTTAAAGCACCAAACATTTAAATCATGCAGATAATTACATGTATTTTTGTTGTTATTCGCAGCAGAAATTAGCTGTTGAGCTAGCTACTTTAGCATAATTCATAGTAAATCTGCTGGAATAGCCACAAAATGTAAAATGTACAGATTATTAAAACAATTTATATAAACTGAGTAAAAGCTTTTGAAACTGAATTTTTTAGGCCACTTTGTAACCAACCCTATAATGACTAGCTGTTAGCTCGTGTGATTAATCAGAGCTAATCCTGGGCCGTTTCTCAAGTACGTTCTTAAATTATTGCGTACTTGACAAGTATGTTTTTGCAAAGTACAGCAGAAAGTCTGTTCTACCAAGTATGGGAGGACGAGGATGCATTTGGAGCAGAATCGTACTCTGTGACGTCATTACAACAAACGCTGCTTTAGGCTACGGTTAAAAATATACCCCAATTTTCTACAATAACAGACAACCTTATTTATTTAGACATAATTATTTGTGTTTTTTATACCATTGTCATTGTTCATTTGGGGTATAACGTTTCTGATGCAATGCATTATGGGATACCTTGTTGGCCCAAATCTGCAGAAGGATGAGTTGATGCATCCTCGATACAATGGGCGGAGCTTAGAGCGAACTTGCCATGATACGTATGTAGGATTGGAATGGTACTTGGGCCAACAATGATGCCGTTTCACGAGTACACGAGTACACAAGTTCAGACAAGTACGCATATTGAGAAACGATCGCTATTTCTTCAAACTGAGGTTGTCCAAAGACTTCTCTACAACATGTAAGATGTTAATTGATGGTAAACTCACTTCTGTTTTATGAGTGAATGAAGCAAATATAATAGTTCACACATAAATGATCACATCTACACGATAACAGTCCTTTAATGAATGATTGATACAATCTTCACTTATAGACTCTTATAATGCATTTTTTTATAACAAACAGCTTTTTTCTTATTGTATCACAGCTGATGTTGGGAGGAACACGATCCTGACCAGCGGCTGCATCATCAGCACATTCTGTCGGGTGAACACGTGTGAAGCTGTACCGGAGAACACGGTTGTGTACGGTTCAGACTGCATCAGGCGTGTGCAGAGCGAAAAGCCACAGGTTAGTTTCTGACTGTTTTTAAGCCTCAAACTCCTGTAAGCTGATGGATAAAAGTCAGAGATAGGTTAACATTATTTTTGTTTTACAGCCACAGACGCTACAGCTCGATTTCCTCATGAAGATTCTTCCCAATTACCACCGCCTGAAGAAGACTGTGAAATTAAGCAGCACGCCTTGAAAAAACTAACAGAGCACATGCAAATCCAGAGAAACAAAATCTCCTCACACATTTATGCACCAGATTTCTACTTGAATGTCATTTTCATCATTTACACAAAAATGACAATCCTCCTCTTCTGCACTTTTACTTTCAAACCAATGTTGTGACTTTCTGTCAAAATGTTCTGCATGCAAATTTTTACATTTGCAAAGATCACAATATGCTTTAAAATTAAATGTTTTTAAAGATTCACATATTGTTTCATCTTGTTTTAATGATTTATATATTCTAACCACAAGAGGGCACTGTTGAGCAACTGTTTGCCACTTCCTTGCTTTCTGCTCTAAAGCCTTTTTTATCCATCTCAAGCAGTGATTATTTATAATTCCACTAAAGATAGACTTCAGATGTATTTCTGTGCTAAAGATAATCCTCATTTTAAGTTCAGATGTAAAAATAGTCTCTAGATGGCATGGATGAGTGACAAAGTCTAGTTCATCTTTTATCAAGAGCAATTACTGAGCAAATGTGAGACACCCCTCCCATGCTAGGAGTTGGTGGCGGTCCTTTCCCCTCCCACGACGGCTTTCCAAATTGGTACTGTGGGTGCACTGGGAATTCCACGGCTTTTTGTAATTGACACGGGTGTGGTTGTGACTTGTGTTTCTGAATAATGCCTGGCGCTCCCCTTCCTTCTCATGTCTAAGCCCCCCCTGGGGCGGTGCTCCCATCTGCGCTGCACACTCACAAGGTTTCTGTTGTGGATGGATGCTTGGGACTGAGTAGCGCATCACCGTCTGCAACACCTGACATGAAGGGTTCAGATGTTACGGTCTGCAGTTGTCTCCTCCAAGACCTCGTTGGTTGTAACACACAGAGGTTTAAAGGCTTTGAGCCGTGCTCAGTGGGGCCAACAGCCGTGCGTTGCTGCAGCTCCCTGCAGGAGGCCCACACAGCTGCTGTTGCACACTGCCAATACTCATTTGAACATGTCACGGTGGAGTCCCATGAGGAGTCCACTTCAACCAGGGGCTAATTATTTCGGCAACGGAGTGCAGCAGGGGCCACGCCTCGGCCCCTCTCTCTTCTCACTTTTGTTCTTTTTCCATTGGCGTCATTTTCATCTGGTTGGGTGCTGCTGAGGCATCACTCTTCTTTAATGTGACAGGAAGAACAGATGCTGCACGCAGTTGTGCGAAAGTGCAAAGTGACAAGAAGCTCATGTGGAGCTTGTGTGGCTGTTTAATCAGCAGTGGGCGAAATGGCTGTGATGATAACCAACGCGAGGCAGGAGTTTGAGAGGAAGTTCAAATGTTTTATATTTAGAAGCAGCTATTTATATCTTTCAGTGAGCTGCATTGTTGTGAATAAATTATTCCTTTTCTACTCGTTTATTTGTGTACATCACATGGGCATTGGCTTTTTATAAGACGTAAGTCCCTCATGAGTTAGTTTCTCTTCCAAACAAAGAGAAACTGGTATAAAAATGTAACATTAAGAAACAGATGTAAAAAAAAGTTTCCCCCAGTCTTTAGCAGACTATCATGGTGCTCTGAGCAGCACACGGTCCTCGGTCCCCTTCACTGGCCACTAGTTGCTTAGGGAGGATAAAGGCTTTCTGACAGGTGACCTTTACATCCAGGTCTGCTCCACCTTTTAAAACTGAAATGTGACCTATAGGCTGCAGTGATTTCGACTGCAGTCCTACAGAAATAATTAATCACATGACAACGGGGACCAAGAAACACTGGGTGTTCTCCTTCCTTATGATCTCACCAGGGTTGTTAAACAACTTTAACATTAAAGCTGTTCCTTAAAGCAGTAATCCGGAGTTTCCCCCCTTTTAGGAGTTATGTAGGATTTTTTGAAATCCATAAAAGTCTAACCATGTTCTTTGATATAATGTAGGCTAAGCCCGTCCCCTGTCCTGTAGAGCCCCATGCAATTTGAATTGAGCGTCACTCAGCATTAGCCAACAGCGTTAGACATCTGCTTATGTACAGATGTGGACGTGTGTTTGAGGACGTACCTAGACAGATGCACAGTTGGTGACCTTTCTTGTAGACAATTCAACGTGAGAATAATAATTGTAAACAATGTGTTTTAGCTCTGTTGGCCGGCTAGAGGAGTGCATTCACGAACGAGACGCATTGCTTCCAGCCCTAATAATGGAAGTAAGGAGAGGGGCTTAAGGTGCAGTACATTTTTCCACCTCTAGATGGTGAGAACAACTCCAAATTAATTCCATTTTGAATTTCACATTTGCAGCAGGATAATGCACCATGTCACAACTTACCTCAGATCATCTCAAACTGGTTACTAGGACATGGAGATGAGTTCACTGGACTCCAACGGTCTCCTTAGTCACCAGATCTCAATCGAGTCCATAAGCTTTGAGATGTGGTGGGACGGGAGATTTGCATTACGGATGGAGCTTTGTGATGCTGTCATGTCTGAGGAAGGTTTTCAACACATTGTTGAATCTATTAAGGATTAAAGATATACTTTGCAGTTTTGGCTTACTTTTAGCACCCCCTAGTGTCTGTTTAGTAGAACCAAAAGTGAAACTCATCTCCTCGCTGTGCGTTCGTCATTTTAACACCTTAATCTAACTGCTGAAATGTCTCCTCAGCCTTCATTAGTGTCTACAGGAGCAGATCATCACTAAATCAAACAAATTTAAAGTCAAGTTAAAGTCCCAAGTCATCATCACACACTGGTGAAATTACATTCCCACATTTGACCCATCCCCAAGGCGGGGAGCGGTGAGCTGCAGTTGTGGCCACGCTCAGAAACTATTTGGTGGTTTAACCCTCCAATCCAACCCCTTGATGCTGAGTGTCAAGCGAGGAGGGATTGGGTCCCATTTTTTCAAAGTCTTTGGTATGACCCGACCGGGATTCGAACCTTGATCTCCCAGTCCTGGGGCGAACACGCATACCACTAGGCCACTGGAGCTGGTTGAAATTAGCTGTGTTCACGATCTAAAACATGCAGGAAGCAGACTGCAGCGTCAGGCATGTCAGATACACTTTACTAAGTGCAACAGACACCGGTCTGGCACTCTAAAGTTGCAAGTTTGGTATTCTGGCCACAGAGGGCAGTAGGGGTCTGAGTGACATTTCATTAACCCTGTAAAGGGTCATTTTAGCACATACTTGTTCAAGAACATGATTTGAAAATGTGGAAAAAGTTGCAGATTTAAGGCAATTCTGAAGGTAAAGGGAGCCCAACCTGGCTGGTACTGATCAAATGTACCTAATAAAGTGGACAGTGACTACTTAAATTCATGCTATCTGCTTCAACAACAGCAAACACAAATTTTTCCATTACTTGGCAGCATAATGACACTCGGTTACCCATAAGTGTTGCATTATTGCACACTAGGCCCAGTTTTACGAATTACTGAGGATTTGTGGTAACCTTTAAAGCTCTAAATGTTTAATTTGAGGACGTCTTGATTTACAAAAAAAATTCAATTATTAAAAGAAACATGTGTGTTTACTTATTAGTGTTTCCAATTAATCTAATATTTTGCAATTTTGTATCATGGATTTAAGTGAAATAATTTTGTATAAAAATGTGACAAATGTAGTCTAATTTTAATAACGGAGCTGTTTTAAGCATCAAAAACAACTTAATTTTTCACTTTTATTCATTAATCATGTGGATTTTAGCAACTGAATCGGTGTGTGATATTTTTAAGCCAGTTTTCATCAATTTAAAGTTGGTCATAAAGTTTTTAACACATTTTTGTTCCTGGTACATGTAGACAAACTAAATCTGTTCCAGTTAAGAAAACTAATACATGTACTCAGTAAGTTTATCCAAAATTGTAAATCAGCATGATGAAATTTGACAAATATTTCCTTTGTGATTTGTTTATTCACTTTTTATCAGGAAATAAAACGAGGAGGAATAAGGATAAAACTTTCGAAATTGGAAATTACATTAATTTTGCCTACAATAGAAGATGAGGTGCAGACATTGAACTTTCAGCAGTCATTCAGGAAGCATTAAAAGTGCTGAGGAGGACAAAGACTTCTGCTGTTGGGTTTTACTTTAACCTTTTATTGGTTTCACTGCACAACATAAAAGGAGAAATGACTTTACATACGTCCTTCTGACCTGCTTTAGGACATTTTAGGACCACTCAGCAGCAGTCAAATGGAAACACTATGGAGCTAGGTGTGTGTCAACGTTTGGGAATTGGAGCCTTGGAGACACACTTAACATAGTCGTAACCGCCAACCCTCAGTGTTCGCTGGACCATAAAGGCCTGTAACAACTCAACTGGTGCCACTTGTTTGTGTTTCACAATAGTGGTCTGTCCATGCACGAGGAAAAGGAAGAACAGGCTTTTTAAAAATCTTGTTATATTTTACTCACAATGATCTGAGCTTTATTTTGAAAAATCTCAAAACACAAAAGCACAAAAGTATGCAGGGTGGTGTGTTGTTTGGAGTTTGGTGAGAAACACAAGACAGAATTAAGAAAGAATTAACAAAAGGTTAATCTTTAATGCTGTAACTTTAGGTTTATATGTGGAAACTTTAGATGAAGACTTCTGCTTTGCAGAGGCGATATTTTTTTTATTATTTTAATTTATGTGTTAAGCCACACTAGTTGCATGGCCTCAGGAATAGAAGACACTTTGATCCATACTCGAGCATCTCAGTATTTAATTAATTAAAAAATGTCTAAAATTAGCACAGTTCTGCAGGCCTCTGGAGTAGGGATCCTTCCTATAGCTGATGTCCTGCAAAAATGGCTAAAAATGTGTTTTTAGTCAGGTCTTTGCACAAATCATGCGTAAAAAAATGGCTCGATTTGTTTAAAGGTCAATGGAGAAAAGAAAAAGAGCAAACAGACAAGCTGGAGGTTTTCTCATTGATCAGATGAACCAGATATGAGTAGAAACTCACCGGAGGAAGACTTTAGATGCTCATTGAAACAGTGTTAGCCTAAAATATCATTTAAAAAGCAACATTCTTGCAGACAAAGAACTCACAGAGCAGAACAAACCCAAACAATGAATTATTCATATTATTATATATTCTCCATCAGTCCTGATGGTCCTTTTATTTTTGTAGGTTAGCTTGATAAAGAAAATGCTAACTAGGCTTTTATTACTTTCTCTTTGGATAAACACCCAAAAAGCTATTGTATTCTAATAGTTTTGAGGTGTTGCTGATAACAATAATGACTTCACAACACTTAATTTGCATGTTTGCTTTATCTTTAGCTTGATGCCTTTGTTAGCATGTTGCTACTTTGTTTTGGAGTAATCCTGATCCATCTGCAAGTCTGAAAACCAACAGGAGATGCTTGATTGTTGTTCTGCAGGCTAACGCTCATCAGCAATAGAAATCATTAAAATGGGCTTCACTATGTTCAGATCATGAGAACCATCAATGCTAGTGGTTTAATCCAACAGAAGTGAAAATTAAAAGTAGGCTTTAGTTATATGTGAGTTAGCCATATTGGATTCTGAGGTCAGAACTGGTCAGAAATCTTTGACTTTCTGGTTTTAATGGTGTATTCCACTTGTTGTTTGTTCAGGGTTTTTTATTTCAGCACAAATAGAACACACCACAATGTCCCTGACCTTGTGTTTGCTTTTACATTGTTAGCATTTTGCCATTGTCAATACTAACTTATTTTATTGTTGGCATGTTGATTTGGCCTTTGCTTAACTTGACATTTTGACCTCAAAGTCTAAAGCCGGGCGTACACTGTGCGACTTTTTCACTTTTTTGAGCCGATTTTCTCCTCGTGCGAGAATCTACGAGCTCGGGGCGAGTTTTGCGCTGAGCGTCGT